>JAAGNO010022652.1:0-12162 GCA_033439905.1 Ceryle rudis | reverse complement strand
CTATTAGGTCTCCCTGGAGCCTTCTCTTCTCCAGGCTGAACAATCCCAGCTCCCTCAGCCTGTCCTCACAGGAGAGGCATTCCAGCCCCTGATCATCCTTGTGGCCCTCCTCTGGACCCACTCCATCAGGTTCATATCCTTCCTATATACATATATATTCCTATATACATATTCCTTTTATACAAACACATGAAACTTTATTACAATTTCTGAACACCATAAGTCATTAGTAGACTTCAAATGTTCATTGGAAATGTCTGCCTCGGGGCTATGTTGCTATGTCCCTGGCTTGTCCTTGACCATTGAAAGCTAGCAACAGTACTTTTAAGGTTTAGACATAGAGAAAGTACAACATTAAAGACAATGACATTTATAACCACTTGACCAAGCTGCATCCATTGCAGTGGAAGAAGAGAGAAAGCTGAACATTATCTTGATCAGACGATAATGAGTGGAGAAGATCTCTGGAAAGTCAATAGTAACTGTTCTGTCTCCTCTTCTGTAACTTAAGCACCTTTAAAAGAGGTTTATTAGCATCAAGTAAAATACACAATAGACCTCTGCACCTGTAGTCGTGTTTTGTTTGAACCTTTGGCACAGTCATGCTTCTGTCTCATTCAGAGAAGGTAGATAAGGCACAAACCAGAGTTTTTCATGCACAGAGAAAGCAAGAAGATAATATGTGAATGAAAAACCAGAGGTTACACACCTGCTGCTGAGAGCTTAACACAGGGCCAATACCCTGGGCTTTCCAGTGCTGTCTCATGGACAGCACTGACAAAACAATTTAAACCTGGGATTCCTTCCCTAAAACTTTTCATCCTTCAGATTCATACTGTTCCAACACATTCTTTGTAATCTCTGTAATACTCCAAGAAACCTTTCAATAAGCTTCATATTGATCACAGCTGTCTGTTTCTTCAAGCTACAAGAAGTCACAGGTTGATCTCCAAAACAGCACATCTGCCATGATATTACCATGGGGATTTTCAGGGCATTCATACTGATCTGTATGAGGGTGGAATTCCCTTTGCATTACTGTCTGCCTGAATGAAAGGCCTAAGTTTCCGGTGATGTTCTTGCATCTTGGGTATGCAGTAGCCACTCTGATGACAGATACTGAACATCTCAAGAGATCAGATCTGAAAGACAGATATGAATATTTTCCACAGGTATTAATAGCCTCACTGCACTGATTGAACTATTTAGGTGTTTGGAGAAATGCCCCTGTGACAGGACAGCACACCCCATGTTGTCTATGGTGTTTCAGCGCACATGGACAAGTAAGTGTTTGAATTCAGTCTTTATATGTCTTGCTGTGGGTGAATGTGTCATATTACCTCCATAGATCATTTAAACCGTTAATTTTCAAAGGGATAAGATTTTAATGCTTCAAAGTTTTTAACAAAGTTTCAAAGCTTTTAACACCGGTTTGAGGTGCTTTGTCCTCATCTGTGCAGTTCATCTCTGAGAGGAAAATCTTTTTTTGCTATAGACAAAAAGAATGGTACAGTATAGTAAGTGTTAATTTGTAAAAGTGTGTAGCTCCACCTGGCCTAGATGACTAGTGTCTTTCCCCATGCATGTGTAACTGCTCCTCATGTTACTGAAGAAAACATGCTTTTTGAAAAGGATATACACACATTGTGCTTCACATCCTAAAGCACTCAAGATGTTTTTTTGATATGCCAGACATAAGTATCAAGATGTACAAATACTTAAAATACCTGATGAGGTACCACAGTACTTGATGGGATACAATAATATATACAAAACAATTATCACTTAACTGTCTTCTACTACATATGCTGATACAATGAATAATCATGGTTGGTTTGGATTTCTAAGTAGTAATTTGAATTTAATTAAAATATAACCTGGCACTAAGCCTTTTTTCCTGCATTAAAGGTAAAGCAGAGCTAATTCAAAAATATTCTATTCAGTGAGAATTCTGAAGCATATATCTGCAATTATTTTTTCTAACTGGATGGGTTTTTTAAATGGTGTATAGCATTTATTTTTCAATTTTTCCAGCTTTGACTTAGAAAAATAAAGAAGGAAGAAGGTAATGCTTTTGTTCTCTTATATTTGTGAGTAAATTGTAAAAAATACATAAATTGAGTCTGACTTTTTTTTGAAAAGAGGTCTGGCTTTGATCAACTGCCTTTGAACAGAAAAAGTATCAACTTCAGAAGCTTGAACAGGCTTGTCAAGCAAGAATCACAATTAAAGAATGAAAATCTGTGTAAGAAAAAAAAAATATTGTGTTTTTATGAAGACACAGATTTAAAAAAAACCCAATGTCAGATAGAAAGCCGCAGCTGAAAAAAAAAAGTAAATATTCTCTGTAGAGTATTTTGGACTAATTAACCACTCCAGCAATTTGGAAATAAGAATTTTAATAAGACCTGTAATCCTTAGCCAATACCTAGCTGGCGGTCTTGTTTTCCACATTACCAATGGATCAGAAAGTAAATACCTACACTGCATTTCAGATGGCTGTACACTTTCTACTCATGCTCTTATTTTTGTAAGGTCAGACTCCTCATCTATTTCTGTATCTAAAACTCACATTCATACCAATGAATATATATGTAAGAAGAATGTTGTATTTGACCTCATTTCTGCATAGAATAAAAGAGTAAAATTTGGTTGTAAGTGATATGAAATAATGGACATAGTTTGAAAGACAGTTGGATAAAACTGCAAAACCCTTAGATGGGTTAAGACCAAAAATAGTAATCCAATCTAAGTACTAAAATGATCTGAGTTGTAGAAATGAACAGAGAGGGTGAAAGGACAAAATAGTACAGTCCATCTCAAGTTCCTGCTTTGACATGTCAACAGGACTCTGAATCAATTCACCTTGATACTTCCTGATATGTATACTGTTATATTTTTGATTGTCTTCTTAACTGTTCTCATTTTTTTTGTGTGCTTTTGCATGCCTTAAAAGGGAATTACTTCAGTGAATAAACCAATTTTACTGAAATCTTCAGAAAAGGTCAGGTTTTGGGTTTCAATTCTCTCATCCCTCAAGTTGTTTTTATTTTTAGGACCCTATTTCTATTTCCAGAGACTATGTAAACGTAGACTTACCTCTTGCATTGACTGAATTATACTCCTCCAAATTAGAAGATCCTCACTAAACATGAAATATTATACTGGGGTTCCTATGTCCATGTGATTCCACCCCAACATGAATATATGATCCCAACTGTGGATAATTTGGGAGATGTTATAGATAAAGTTTTCTTTCTTCAAGATATTTATGAAAAGTATTGATAAGGAATTTAAAGAACCAGCATCAAGAAACATGGGAATCTGAGTGTTCTTCATGCAGCAGAATGTCACATAGGTCTGGGCATTGCAATAGGTTCAATACAGGATATCCTTTTCTCAGACTTAGGATCAATGTGCATATTTGTACCTTTTCTTTTCTATGCAAAGTTCATCCTCTGCTACATTTCCTTCCTTATTAGTTGATGTTTTCATTCATTTTTGGGTTTTGCTGCCAGATGAAAAACTCAGCATGTCCAGTCAAGTATTTTTCACAAGAAACAAGAGCATAAACAAATGTTGCTAAAGAAAATAAGTAAACAGGAAGCACTTATTTAAAAAAGCCAAACCATTATATGTCCCCTTGCACATGTATATTGTAATCCTATTATACTGTGTGAGCCTCTGCAACACAACTGCATCTGTCAGAGGACAAGTTGAACAGTACTTCATGAGCGAGGTCATTGTGAAATATTTTTTCATTTGTTTCTCTTCAGTATAATGCTATGCCTCATTTGCTCCACACTAGCTGAAGTTTGCACAGAGGAATCTTCCTTGTTAGTGCCCCTCTGATTCTTGCTACAACAGTATTTGAACACATCTCCAACAAGAACAAACTCCTTCTTAGCTCATAGTTATTCACATTTGACAGAGATGAGAGAATTGATTGTCCCTTTCTCTGTACAATATAGGGTGCAAGAGACAAGTACTCCAAAAGTATCCCGCTCTTTCAGATTGCACTCCAGTCCCCTAATTCATATGGCAATTATCTTCATGTGTGTGTGATAGTTTAAATCATTATACATCATGCTCTCTCTGCAATGAATCTAAACCAGCTAAGTCTAGAAAACATTGTCGGGGCAATGCACTGCAGGACAGTGTTAAGTTCAGCTTTTCCTGCTCAGCAAGCAAGATGAACGTGAGCATTGTGGAACAAACAGTACAGGCTCATCTATCAAATCCTAGCAGCAGGGCTAAGATCACTTTGTTTTTAACTGCTGTTTCTCAGCCAAAAGTGTCACTGAGTTAGACTCACACTGGTTTTATTGGATAGTGCACTGGTAGAGGAAAGGATCAATTCCCCTGTGTATCTGTATTTCCTGGGAAAATATTGGACAGTAGTCTGGAGAAAGGACAGCACTGAAATTATGGAAGTTACTCTATGATTCAACACTGAAATGGTGACAACATAAGTGAAACTGCCTTCTTGTGGTTCCACATCCTGCATTCCGCAGGCAATGGACCCAGTTCTTCCATTAGCTGATCCTACATGGAGGAAGATAGATCTTTGGGAAAAGGAAGCTTCACCACTTCTGACATTTGCTGACTCCTAGCACTGGAGTAGTACAGCTAAGTCTACCTCTAACTTTTGCCCCTGATGTTGCTTCATCCTCATAGTGCTCTACTTTCTCCATTCCCACTACAATTCTGATCCACAGGGAAGAGTGGAGACGCCTTCTCCGCTTGCACGTAATGCACGTTTTCTACAAGGAATGAAGGTGTTTATTTTCCTGCATCTTGGTTATGAAGAAACTGCTCTGCAGTTTCTGAAATCCCCCCATATATCTGATTGCTATGATTTAACCTTGACAGGCTTGAGGACTGGACCACATGAACTATGTGAAGTGCAGCAAGGCCAAGTGCAAGATCCTGCACCTGGGCTGAAGAAATCCCCAGTATCAATACAGACTGGGGAATGAGTGCATTGAGAGCAGCCTTGTGGAGAAGGACTTGTGGATACAGGTATTTGAAAATTGGACAGGAGATGACAATATACGCTTGCAGCCCAGAAAGCCAAACCTATCTTGGGCTGCATCACAAGAAGTATGGCCAGCAGATTGAGAGAGATGATTCTGCTGCCCTACTTCACTGAGACCCCAGCTGGAGTACTATGTCCAGCTCTGGGGTCCTCAATACAAGATAGACATGGAGCTTGCAGAGCAGATCCAGAGGAGGGACATGAAAATGATCAGGGAGCTGTAAAACCTCTCCTATGAAGAAAGGCCGAGAGTTGGGGTTGTTTAGCTTGGAGAAGAGAATGGTCTGGGGAGACCTTACTACAGTCTTTCAGTCTGTAAGGAGGGTTCATAAGAAATACAGAGAGACATTTCACTAGGGCCTGTAGGACAAGGGCCAACAGTTTTAAACTGAAATAAAGTAGGTTTAGAATGGACATAAGGAAGGATTTTTTTTAATATAATGAGGGTGGTGAGACACTGGAACAGGTTGCCCAATGGAGCTGTGGATGCCCTATCATTGGAAGTGTTCAAGGTCATGGTGGATGGGGTTTTGAGCAACCCATTCTAGCGAAAGATGTCTCTAGCCATGGCAGGGGGTTTGAACTAGATAATTTTCAAGGGTCCCTGCCAACCCCAACCATTCTATGATTCTATGATGTAAAAACTATTCTACAATTTTATTCTACTATACTCATACAAAATGTATTATGTATGACCTTAAAGCTTTGACATATAGTTCAGTTTGTACTTGTTTTCCAGCAAGTCTCTGTCTGACCTTCCTATTACATTTCAGGTGTTTACCATCTGACTCCTGCAGTATTTGAAAATAAGTGGTAAGCTTTTCTAATAGTGCAAAATACACAATTTTGTCACCTATCCCTTATTTTCAAAGGCTGAATTTTCTAGGGAAAGAAAAACATTTGGGACTCCTATGTGAACTGAGAAGAAACTAGCTATTCCAGATAGAAAAAACAGACAGGTACAGGGAACTGAAAGAGGTCTCACAGAAATCTCTTGTGTAGCTTTAGTGACAGAGATTGCTTTACATTCTGACTATAACAAACATGCATTTCATTGCAGCTTTAACTCCAGCTGGGAGCCCAGCTATGTATGTTGTAAAGTAATATAAGTGAAAAAGTAGTTGTATGGTAAAAACAAAGTACTGGATGTAAAGATGTATGGGTTTCATACCTGGATTTGCCCCAGACTATGCATTGAATGAAACCATTTGGTCTATTTCTCTCAAACTCTGAATGACGACTTGTAAAATTAATGCAGCATTTACATACTTCTTGTGGAGGTACTGGACTGCTAAGTTGGTTTCACGGAGGGGTATTTTGGGTGAACAGTACAAGTTGCTGAAATGTCATTGCGGACATGGCAAGAGTATTCATCTTCTTCCTTCAGCATCATTCTCAATCATTTAGATAAAAAGATTTCAGATAGTTACAGGCTTTAGCCAGACAGTAGAAGTGGGATGATCAACAACTGTTTAAATGTATTGTTTTGACTGTGGACAAGGTTTTGTGCTATTATTATTATTATTAAATTATCTAAATTTAAACTACTGAAATTCTAATGTTAACTTAGCAAAAATCTTCTGTGTTATCTGTATTACCCACAGAAAAGACTATCCTCCTCCAAAAGGTTATTCTGAATATCTAAATTTGGTTTGCTTTTTAAACTGACTTTCAGAAGAGTCATCATTGACTATGAAGGGACCAGAGGGTATTTCAGCATGGGATGTACCTCAGTAGATTTCAATGCCTGATAGGTACCTGAACTAGTCATTTAGGCTCCATTGGGAGAAATAAGCACTTCAGAGTGCAAAATACACAAAAAGATTCACAAAAGATTCATATTTGTCCAAGCAGCCATAAAGAGAATTTACACAGCTGATATGAAATAAACCTCTTCATTGAAAAGGTCTTGAGTTATATCACGAACGTTTGAATACCTCTTTCTTTCCTGTCCTCTACCTGCCTCCGTTATGAAACAGATGTACTGATTATCCTTAGTGTCTCTTACTCTGAAGTGACAAAACTTTTGTTGAAGAAATTTATTGGGTTCAGGATTGAATTTTAAGGTAGGAATGCCAAACTGAAATAGGCAAGCACTCAGAGCAATCTGCCTGATTCTGAAGAGGAACATGAGGCTTTGTTCTTCTCATGCCAGATGAGAACCTTATCCTCTATGCTACTGGCAGCTCTTCTATGGGCCTCTCTTTTTCGTCTACTTCCCACTCTCCTTGCTTCCCTTCCCCCAGCACCAAAAAAACTTTGCCAGATTTGACTTGCTTTCACTCTCCATCAGAATAGAAACACATTTTACAATTGAAAATCTGCAAAAAACAGAAGCTTTGTTTTGAAGCCAGCCTGCCTAAAAGAATCCTTAGCATCAGCAGGTCATTATAATCAGTTTTGCTTAAGTGGTCAAAAGTCTGTTTTAAAAGAGAAAAATATGCATTGTGGTAAGCATTAAATGAAAAAAAAGAAAAAAAGGTTTAGGAAAAGGAAATTAAGCTAGTCTTTCAAAACAAGTTATAGAAAAAAAATTGTTTCATTTTCTGGCTTCATCAAGTTTTCTGTTTCTATGCACTCCAATTGTATTTTAGTAAAGAGATGTATTATTGTATTCTTTTTGCTGTAGATACTGCTTTGTGGTATATAAAATGTGATCCTTCTTTTTCCAATACTTTAGTCAGTCTAAATAAAACTATTGTAATATTAGTTTGTCTAACAAGATATACACTCACACCTTCTGATTTCCTTTCCTTCGAAACATCAAAGAATTAAATATCTATCAGTTTACATTTGTTTCTGCCTTCATTTTTACCCATTTTAATATTACTCTTTATGTTCTCATTAAAATAGTAGTATTGTCTTTGGTTATGACCTGGAAGACTGTCACAGAAAAAATATCTCCCACAAGGAAGATTTTTCTGACCAAGAGTTACAAAAGTTTTCTATGAGACTCTAGTTGATAACAGAAAAAAAGAATCCATCACAGTCTTGTTTTGAAGATCCTTAAGCAACAAAGTCTCTCTCTGTCATGAAGGTTTTCTCCTTGTGCTTGGCCATTCTTCATCTTTTGTCTTGCTGCTCACTATGTATTCCATGACTCTCTTTTCACCTTTTCTCTTTCAGCTTTCTGGGCCTTCAGAAGTAATGTGCCCCTGGCGCCTGTGTTACAGCTGGAGCCTGTGTTACAGCTGTATAAATCAGTTGCTTCTCTTACCCTTGCCACTCCCATCTCTCCAGCCATTTGAACAGTGACATTACTATGGAAAGTAAAACTGATACACTTACAGCAGGTTCCCTGTGTGCCAGGCTCTCAAAACAGCAGACAGCTCAGGTGGTTTTCAGGCAAGTGACCTCTGCTCTGTGCCTTACGCTGCAGCCTGTGCTAAATATATTGTGTAATTGCCTGCACAAAGTACGGCACCGAGTGCAGGATGTTTCTGTTCTTTCTTATTCTCAGCTGGGTGTTGACCATGTGCCCAGTCTTGTACAATGCTTAAGGACATATTGTTCTCTCCCAAAAGGTCATTGCATACATATTGGACATACAATGTAAAAACAGACCTCAGAAGACTCTCTCAAAGTGATATTCTTTTTCTTGCTTGTAAAAAAGGGCACAAATCCACTGCATTTTTCACTCTGAATGAAACAAAAAGCAGAGTTGACTGCTCAGAAATTTGTTCTGCCAGAGACAGTGTTATGCTTAGAGCACAGGGGTCATTAAATATACCAGTAAACTCTTACAAAAATAAGAAACAAAAGCTTCAGATTTAGTGTTTAAATACTAAGGGTAATGCTTATTTGTATCAGAATCCCACCATGATTTTTTAGGTGCTTCTAATAATTATCCAGGTGCCTCAAATTTTGCAATCAATTTATCTCTTCCTAATTACTGTCAACTATATTTCAGAAATTAAATAAATGCTTCCTGTGAAAAACACTTAGTGTGAATAAGAATAAGCATATGATGGTTTTCATGAGGAGAAAACCTTCTCCAGCCTCTTCTGGAGGACAGGTTTGATCAAAGCACATCATGTGTCCTGTGCACAAAGCACATATGTATCCTCTGTGTGTATGACTTCAAGACATGAGCATCTTCTGTCTGTATCTGACTTCTTTCAGTTCTTTCTTTGTAGTTACAATGTCCAAAGATGTTTCATTATGCTTTTCAGATCCTGAGAAAAGAGATGGTATTTCACTATCCACACTCCTTTCTACAGAGCTCCTCTAGTATTAATTAGCACTTCTATTTAAATTCAAGGATTTACAGCACAAGTGAGATCTTTTGAATAATATTGTAAAACAAAATTATAGTACAGTCACATTTTAGCTGTTTTCTGGAAGTGTTCCTGAAGTATGAATACTAAACTCCAAAAACCTGTAAAATCATCCTTGGAGAAAAAGAATTTTGGCTTTTGAAACTGCAAATCAGGCACACAAATATTGAATGACTTGCCATAGATGAAAGGCAGACAAAAGGTCCCCCCTTTCAGACTTTATCATTTTTGCCATATTTTTAGGGCTAGAATCTAAGAATGAAATCTTTCTTACATTGTGTAGGGTAAAAATTTCATCATCAGCTGCTAGCTTTCAAGTCAAGTTTTCACAACAGGCCTTCCTAATAAATTTGTTTGAGCTAAAGAAAGAGTTAGTAGGTGACAGAAGGAAACTTTTTTCTGTCTGAAGGAAACTCATTAAAAAGTGTTGTAGCCATAAATACATAATAAGTGTTGTCATTGGCACTGATCTTGTTACAAGTAATGTGCTGTGGGTCTCATCTAACATGTTGTAGATGTATCTCATGTACATGTCTATTGCATATCTGACCACCCGAGTCTTCTTTCATTGTCAGTGGAGAGAGATCATCAGTGTTAGATAATTTAGCATATACGTATCCTAGCTCTATATAGCCTATATGTACATAGGATGAGATGAGTTGTTCCTCTGGAATGTTAGTTTCCACCATCACCTTTCTAGTGACTTCATGGTGGCCTTCATATATTACATCTGGTTTAAAGTCTTTTCTCACTATCCAACTGCACTTTCATGATCAGCCTACATTTTCCAACTGCAATTGCACTTCCATTTCATTACTTAGTTGGCTCCAAGACTTCTCTGACAAACAAATTGCAGAGCAGTTTAGCATCTGTACATGTGACATATTGCAGACACAGTACACTGAAATATATTGTAAAAGTTCAGATTTTATATGGTACTTTGAGATATTTGAGTGAAAGCACAAACTGTGCAATCCAAGAGCAGATGTTCATTAATCAGCCTTGTATCATGTGTTCTTTGCTCTTTATTGTGCTGTTTTAGAAGCGTATTTCCAGACTGGTTCAGTTATCTCCAAGACAGCTTGAGTCTTCTATTGTCTCATCAGTCTAAGAATACAGTCAAATTCTTACCTTTTGGAGAAGATGTTTTGTCTGAGCAGTTCCATGTGTGCTAAAGCATATCCATCTGGCACCCCTGAAGAGAGCTCAGTGTGATAAGTATTACTACAAATTAGCATGGTTTGAAACCTTCCCTCCAAAAGAAGGTTTTAATTAACTGTATT
The DNA here is from genome assembly GCA_033439905.1 of Ceryle rudis. NCBI lineage: Eukaryota > Metazoa > Chordata > Aves > Coraciiformes > Cerylidae > Ceryle > Ceryle rudis. Next base: position 1,564 of record JAAGNO010022652.1, on the reverse strand, counting down.
TACTGAATGATCTTGGGATATGTTTTAAGACTACTCCCTGTAGAGAGATGGTAAACAGAGACTTTGACGCTGCACACGTGTGTTTGCATGTGCAGACATGTCTCCCTTGATCCTTTTTCTTGTCCAAAATACAAATTCTATTTTCTTGTTCCAGATGGAATATTCAACAACTTAGTCATTGACAGTAAAACTTTTGGGTGCCTAAACTCCAAAATAAAATGTCAGTTGCTGGGTTTTTTGAACATATGACTCAGGGTAAAAGTCCTATTGCCAAGGTTTTTCAGTCATTAAACTTTCACTCAGTGCAGATACAATCTGTTTGCCTCAGAGCTGAAACAAGAAAGAATACGTATTCCAAAGTGTAAGCAAAGCTTTTATATGGTTATAGTGCTGACTTACCTTTCTTTGTTTTCCAGAACAGTGATGGACTACCAGACACATACTTATGGACAGGCATTCAGTTGGTAAATTGGTGGAGGTTCTCCTTTGGCTACAGTTAAAGTTAGGTGTAGGATGAACAGCAGTAGAGAAGCAGTCAGTTTTTGGAGAAAGAGTAACAGTAACAGCAGAAGATAATAAAGGCAGCTGGAACTGCTTCCAGGTGGCTAGACAGATGGAAATTAATTCAGAGAGTTTCAAAAGTAAATTAAGTTATAACACTCAAGTATGAGGAAAAATTAAGAGACTGAGTAAGAAAAGTCATGAGGAAAACTTAAAAAAATAAATTAAAAAAAAAATGAATCAACAACTGCTTAGATTTGTTGCCTTAGGTGAAATAAAACTCCAGATGGTCCAATACCAAGTTAAGTAAATATGGTAAGGATACTACACATTCATATCATGCAACTAGTACTGTACACTTAAAAGGCTGATCCACCTGCTAAATCTAACACGCTAATAGCAATATTTTCTGGAACACAAAAGAATATTATTTTACAGAAATAATGGGTCAGGTGTTCAGTTGATGCAAATTGGCTTAACTACCTTGATTTTGGTGGCGTTATGCCGCTTCATTCTGGACTATATCCTCAAGTGAAGTTGTAACTTGTAAAAATTTCAAATGTTTCATTTAATGCCTTTTGTATTGGAAAACTTCTCTCTTCCACTCTTCTTTCATACTTCTAATTTAGTCCTATAATTTTCTCAGCTTTTTTTATTTTTTTCAGCCATTACTGCCTTCTGCTGAATTTATTAAATTAGAACAAATATTTTCCAGGAAGACATAATAAAAATAAGGAATGTATCACTTGAGTTCATTTGCAAGGCAGAGTAATCCCAGTGAAAATGGTGTTTCACTTATTATAGGAATCTACAGTTACACTGGTATTTGTCTTTTATTGTTTGGAATTTGGAATTGACCTTTATCATATTTTTTTTTTTATTTCATAAGTTCCTTGACTTGACTCAGTACTGTACTATGTGAGATTTGGTGTCAATGTAATATGCTGATATATATGACATCTGCTTCTCTTTTGAATTTATAACTGCCACCACTTAATACTAATGCCTCTGCATGGTAGTCATCAAAAAGTAAATAGTCCAGCGGTGTTTTAAACCTGGTGGA
>JAAGNO010022651.1:0-32077 GCA_033439905.1 Ceryle rudis | reverse complement strand
AATAGAGCCTTGGGTGCTCTATTTCCTCCCCCCAAAGGCTGTAGTTGCTTATACATTAGCTTATGCTTCACAAATTTGCAGTCTAGAATTATAAACTCCTTATTACACTATTTCTGCTTAGCTTCATCATTTTTTCCAATTATTCTTAAGTTTAACTGGCAATGTATACCAAAATATGTAATTTTATATTTTGTTAGCCTGATCCCACATGAAATAGCCTCCAATCTCACAGTCAAAGTCTCAAGTCTCCTTATTTTTTCCTGTCTTTTAGAAGACTGAACTAAATTTTGCAGAAAATACCGAAAAGACCCAAATCAGCTCTGTTGATAATGTGTGTCCCACAGCTAGATCAAAATTTACCATATGAGAAAGGCAGCAGCAGAGGCAAAATATGGCAAGCTTTACAGAATTCTTTAATATTTTCACAGACTGAAGAACTCAGATTTTAACTAGTCTCAGACTGAATCTTTCCTCTTTGTTTCTACCACTATGTGACAGTACAGCCAAGATTCACCCAATTAAAAACCTACCATCTTTATCAGTTCCCTCAGTTTCCCACAGCTGAAAAATAGAGTTGTGGTAGGACAAAAACATTAGTTTGCATGTGGCAATGACTAAGGTGATAGGGACCATTTATATCAACTTAGCCTTACTATGCAATAGGTAACAGTCCTAGACTTAGAAAAACACTGCACTTTTTCTTTAGTTAATTTTCTGAGTGAAATAGGGTCATAGTACAGCCTGAGAAGAACCGCTCTCAGTCAGCACAGGCTTGATTATTTCTTAGTATTTCAGAATCATATACTAATCTAAGTTGAAAGGGACCTCAGAAGGTCCTCCGGTCCGACCACACAACAGGGGAAGCTTTGTCATTAGGGAAGGTAGCTCAGAACCTCATCCAGTTGAGTTCAGAGTACTTTCAAACCTCTTCTACAAGTTTTCGAAGCAACCTGTTCCACTATCTGATTGACTTTACTAGCTTTTTTTTCCTAATGTCTAAGGTTTTTCCTGAGGCAGCTTGTCTCCACTGCCCCCCATCCTCCACCTGTGTACTGCTTAAAAGAGACTGGCTTCCTCTTCTCCATAGAAGTAAAAAAATCCTCCCATTAGAACAAACTACAACAGAATCAAATTGCAAAAATGTGGAATCTTGTTGTATGAGATTCTGTATACATCTATACACACGACACAGCATGGAATTTAAAAAAAAAATAAAAATTGCACAGTTCTTCACCTCAGAGGAAGTAAAGTACAGGAAGAGAAGTCATCCCGCATTACAGAACAGACAAAATCCATCCCTGGAGTAAGCTACCTTAGCTCACTCTCAGTCTCCAGATAGATTTTTATTAAGCATTTTATTTCATTCTTTCAAACTTGTCTTCATTTTTCTCTTGTTCAAATGATGCAGAAAAAGCTTTTTTATTCTTTTCTGAACAAGCATTATTCTAGAGCTTCTGCTGTATGAAGAGATTCTGCTGTACTGAGATTCTAGTGGGTGTTGCATGGGTGGTTTGAACATATTTACAGATGGATGATTAAATGCACAGAGACTGTTATTGGAAGGTACTATGAAATTGCCACCACAATTTGGTGTTAAGGAAATAGGTAAAGTAAATTTGCATATGCAAATTAAAATATTTTAACTTAATTTTCCTCTTTGATTTCAGCTCACCTGTCTCTAGTGTCCCCCTATACCTCAGGAAACCTCAATATTCCAGTAGATACGAGGTTTCATGCTATTCTGTCCCCATCCCAAACCTAATCTTAAAACAACATTCCAGAGCTAGCTCTGCCTTACCAGAACAGGACTCCTGAATACTACAAAGCTTGCAGAATCCACCAATAAATCAAGCTCTTCAGATTCTAGTATCCATAAACTTAATCTGAGCCCTGAGTGTTAAACTATTACCCTGGCTCCTGTCCATTCCAGGTCTAGTCAGAGATCACGTGCCCCATATCCTAGCATTCTAAGTAGCTGAATCTTACAGGCCACCATGATCCCAGGAGCGAGTGCCTTAGTTGGACTGGTCCTTCCCTACTCTTCATGTAATAGCTGCATTTCCTCCTCCTTTCACCCTACAGAGAAGACTCACACCTTCCCCTATTAAAAAAAACCAAAACCAACATATACATCTGTCTGCTGTAGAAGATGTGCACATGTAAACATACATAGAAAGGCAAAGCCTACTTTGCTGTGGAGAGAGGTCTGGGGACCAATCCATGCTCTGAAGTTGACCGGCACTGACTGTCTCACAGCTACACGCTGAACAGTGCTTGTGGAAGAGAAGGTCCACTCTCCCACAACCTTCCTTCCTCTTACTGTTCCTACCACAAAACTGTATTCTAAGTCACTTCCTAGTCTCCTCCCACACACTTTTCCTTCTGTATTTTATAGGTTTACTTCTGATACCCACCTTCCTCTGCTCACAGTCCTGTGTTGTTTTTCTGACAGTTTCCCTTCACCTACCCTAAGCAGAGCTGATCTAATGATCTTTAAATGATGTACACATGCCCTTAATTCCTTTCTTGTTGAACCCTCCTCATTATGTCACTAGGTACCCTTGCCCCATCATTTCTCCTTCAGTGCAGCCAGAGGAGCCGGTATCTGTTTTCCTTCTCCCTATATCTTCGCGATTATAACTACCTTAAATAAATATTCATCATCAGACAGCCACCCCTTTTTTCCAGATTATTTCTGGCTATGTTAAATGGTACAGATCTATTTGGCAACACTTTCTCAGTGACATTTCCCCTTTTGGAAAATTGATATTTTTTTTTCCCCTGTTCCTCACTTTAATCTTTTAACCTTTCCCAAAGAGTAGCTTCCATTTTATCTGATAGCAAATGAATTTTTGAAAGCTTTTAGTTAACAATCAGGTCAAAAGTTTGTTTGAAGTCTGTGTACACTGTGAAACTGCCTGATTTTTTTTTTTTATGCACTTGTTGATTTTTTTTCAAGTTAGAAATTCAGAAGACATGCTACACTAATGTAAAAGAGAAGAATTGGCTTAGATTTTGCAGACAGAGGTTAAGGCTAGGGAAAAGAATTAAGACTGGAAAAAAAAAGTGTGAACAGAGATTTACTGACAAATTTTTGAAGACTAACAATGGATAATGCAAGACATGCAGTCATAGAGATGTTGATTTGCAGTTGCTCCTGGGGCAGGTAGGACTATCCAGGTTTTGAGACAGAGAAGTCTGGAAAACTATCTTTAATGTTGACTATTTGTTGAAGTATCCTACATTGTCCATAGACGTACTATAAGGAGCTGGTAAAAAGTAATGATTTTTGGTGACTTTTGAGACAGACCATGTTTGCTGGACTATGGCTTTAACTCTAGTCTTAAGCAGAAACTCAGTAATGGTTTGGGATAGAAGGAACTGGAGATCTGGGGTTTGTGGGATATACACGTTAGAGAGTAGAGAAGACCTGAATAGCATATTGATAGTTCCTGCATTAATCCTAGCCAAGAAAACAGGAGTCTGTTTTTCTGTGAGGTTAGGCATTTATAAGGCAGGAATGACAGCACAAAGAGCTAAGATGATTTATCACACCAAAAGAGACAACTAAGTCTGGGACAGATCAGTCCATCTGGTCACAGTAGTTGTACTCAAGGAACAGTTAGGAACCTACTGCAGCCTTTGAAGATAACCCAGTTTTAAAAAGGGTGACAAAAATGCCTTATGCAGGGTTCTTCAGAATTAGGATATAAAGATTACAAAACGGGCATATATTCAGATTATGGTGAGGACTGTGTCTAGGATTTGTGGTTAGACCAGTAAGGTGAAAGTTTAACTTCTTGCACATCATTTACCCAGGCCAGGGACCAGTCAGGAGTCTGTATAATAAGAGAGTTGTTCTAGCCAGAAATCTAGCTAGAATTAAGTTAAACTGGGATCAGGAATTGGGCTGCTGGGAGTAAAAAAATTAAAAAATAGTAATAATAAAAAAAATATTAGGTCCTTCAAGACCACCATGGCAGAAGGAGCTGGCAGAAACAAGACTATGACTATTGATGTCTTCATCCGAGGTTAGCAGGTATTGCAAGTATGATTAGTCGAGGGGAGCAGCAGAATGAAGATGAGGGATAGATACCAAACAGCTAAGTGTTACACTGAATTGTGCAGACCTTGAAGCTGGAAGCTGCTGCCACAGAGGAAGAATGGCTGAGATGACTCCCGAGGCAGGAAAGGCACAATAGTCCCTAGTGTTAATCCCTGGAGTCAAAATTAAACCATATACTTAACCTTCAAGACACGCAGAGGTCTGTAGTAGTTCTTGGCAAATTTCACAGGGGTCAGAATGAACTTGCGGACAGTATGTTGCTGGGCTGTTTCAAACCTAATTTAGGTAGCTTGTAATTTCCAGCCTACATGTATTCATAGTCAATTTATATTAATTTGTTGCATTCAGTTAATGATTCAGTGATATAGGAATCACTATGCCCATGTTCAAATTATTATGCAATTAAAAGCAGCTTCTCGCACAAACAACCCTGTCGAACTCTTCAAACCAGATGGAGGGTCTGTGTGTGTCTAACAGTCTGGGAAATTTATTTTTCAGTTGAGCCACAGACAGCCTTGGGACAAGAGTACCACTCACTGGTCCCTGTCAAAGGCTGTGGGCAAGGCCTCATATCCAACAGTACAGTTTCTGCCTTGATTTCTCCGACCGTCTTCATCCCATAAGTAACAAAGCAAAAATATGAAAGGACTTGACTTTGTAGAGCCAGGCAAAACATACTGAATTGCCCTTTACTTCTAATCAACAGCAAAGAGGAAAGATAGACATAGTTACTGCATCTGTGTCTTCTCCTAGCCCAAAAGCTAATACCTCCAGGCATTATTCACCTAAGTGGATCTTTCTTTAAAAAATTAACAAACAAAATAACAGACCCCAAAAAGCACTTCTTTGGTTCTCCTAAATTGCAACAGAAGCAAAAAAAAAATGTAGAGGCGAGAAGCTTCAAGCAAGAACAACTTCTGGGACAGCTCATTGAGAATGAAGTCCTCTCTGAAAATTGGAATAAAGACCAGAAGAGCTGGAAAGTAAATACAGGAGCCTTTGCCCAAACACAGGAGACTGAACTTGAGTCTGTACATGAGACTGACTCCTCCTTGAAAACTTTTTTCTTTCCTAAATGGATGATTGAAACTTGTAAAACTTGTACAATAAGTATTTACCCATCTACACTGACTCCACTATCAATTGTGCACATTCATGCAATTCCAGCAATTCCAGATATTTTCCTGGATTTTTAAAGGGCCATGTACCCCATTATAAATATCCCAGAGGCTTCTTTCCCTCCCCTCAAATGGAATTGAAGCATAAGCTTCCATGTTTGGACAAGAAATGGTACTGTCCTGGTTTGAGTGACAACAGAACTAATTCTATTCAGTGATTTTATTTTTCAGCTCAGTTCTTCTAACTGACTGCACTGTCTGAAGTTAGCAGCCTGTTTTCACAGTGTCTGCTGCTGGCAGTGATAACACCCCATGGTTAGAGCTACTACCAAAGGGTTGGTGTGCAGACCAAGGACACTGTTACAGGTTTAAGGGGCTGCCCTGACCCTAAAGCTTGACCGTTACATAAAAGGAATCATCTTGAGGGTAAAGTTATACTGCAACATGCAAGTAGGGCACGCAGCTTCACAGACCAGGAATTTTTCCTCATGGTAGCAATTAAAGCTGACAAAAGCAATTATACACTTTAAAGTTCACTTTTGTCAATAATATCTGAAGTGCTAATGTCCTGATGTGCTGGAACCACCTGGCCACAGAGCACTTTACAAGCTTTCCAGGGTTTGATCATATGAACGTGACCTTTTCTCTTTCTACATCTTGACCCATTCAAAAAAGGTATTTAGTAGTTGAAAAGAAACATGAACTCTAAGCCTACTTGTGGATTATCAATTGTCACTTTTTGGCAGAGCCAAAATAATTCTATCTTCATACAGGCGTCCATGCAGAAATAGCCTGTCTTAATGCCTCTCTGCCTGCCTCAGGATTTTATCTACTAGGCCTGTGTCCACAGCTACAAGTCATTGCTCTCACAAACCCTCAGCATTAAGCTGTTCTTAGAGAAACACCTGCCTGGAGTTCATTGACTGTAGAGACTAAATTCCTCCTGCTACACTGGGCCGTGTCACCTTGCAGGTTCACCATCCTGCCAAGAGATTGTGAGGTAGGAACAAAAACATGAGTAGGTTATGGCAGTGATAGCTTCTAAACTTCCAGCTTTTCTTACCAAAGGTAAGCAAATTACAGACCCTTCCTTTTCTGCAAGTGAATCTTGCCCTTCCTGAAGATATCTCTGAACTTTCTTCCAACAACAATATGAAGAGGTCTCGATGTCTAAAATCCCTTTTCTACAAGTGAAATGTCTTAGGATCTGTAGTATTCTGGTGGTCTGTTGTCTATGTAAACTTTCAGCTGAATTTCTACCAGTACTGCTGCCATCTCTATGCTCAGCATCCAGTTGTAATAATCTCATTTCCAGACTCCCCCTGGGAATATGCAGAAGAATTGTTCTAAGGTCACTACTTTTGCTGTCTCTTGAGAAAAAAAATCATCTCTGTTTCAGCCAAGGGGTTTAGAAACTCTGTCTCCTTTGCCACTCCTGTAGGGCTAAAATCTGAGACTTCTGTATCACCTACTTAATCATCTCCAGCCTTCACGAAGACTTCTTATCTTAATTAAAACCAAACTAGAGTAGTTATATAGTCTCAGCATCTCATGCTTCTCATTAGTTAATGATGTATCCCCAGACGGATAATCCATTCCAGGGCTAGTTACAGATATCACAGCAGGAAAATTTTAAATTATCCACTGCTGCGAGCATGCCCCCATCGACTGCAGGTTCCTGTGTCCTTGCACCCAACTTAAGGTCTCTCTTTCCCAGGAGTTGTCAGGAAGAACAAGAACTGCTGCTATAATTATTATATAGGTCAAAAGCTGCTACTATTCCTGTCACCAAACACTCATTAATCACTGCTCTGGCCAATTTGATTGCATTTCCCAAACAGAGCTTGCAAGTTAAGAGCCCTTTTTTGTTAGCACGGGTGAATCTGTCAAGATTCCATAAGAATCTGTGGTTTTTCACAGAATACGGAGTTTGCACATAGCAAAAGGGCCTGGGGAAGAGAGAGAAGCAGAAGAATAGAGGATGTAAAGCAAGCAGGTACAAAACTAGCACCAGGGACCTTCACTCCACTCACCACAGAACTTAAGGACGGGTATAATCCTCACTTCATATACGAAAATGAACCTGCCTCTCTCACACACATTCTCTCTTTCACATCATTTCTTTTTTTCCCCTAATGCTCTCAGAAACTTCTGTCTTTAGTCAGCTATCCTCGCTGTAAGTTGTAATGGCATCAACTCCAAGTTCTAAGGGTCACATTTGTCACAGGAATTCCTGGAGACACGGGTCCTACCTGATGAAATTCTTTGTACATTTATGTTCCTGTATTTTCTGTCAGCTTAAGACTCTGAATTAATGAATACTGTGATCTGCATGTGTCACACTGGGAGTTTGGATCTCAGCCTCTGCACTTGCTACCCTGAGAGATCACAAATGTCTAGGCACAATTTGAACTGATTTCCACAATCAGTTTCCTTTTTTTCCACTCTATCTGTGTACATATGACCCTTAGTCACACACAAAAGCCCTATACCTAACAAAAAACCACACTACTGAAGCCACCAGCCTGGTATAAACCCAGGCAGTTTCAAACTAGTATACCTATATAGAGAAAATGAAAAATTGCTGTAGCATTTTCATAGAAAGTATACATTATTTGATTTTCCCTGCTGTATCTTTCATTGTTATCTACCACAGCAGCAGGTGAACAGCTTTCCTGCAAGGTATGTGGTCAAGTCCTTTCTGCAGTCTTTATCAGGAAGACACAATGTTTGCAAGGAGTTACTCTGGAGACGTGATACAGAGCAGCAAATGAGCCATTAATGTGCAGGACTACTACTGAGCTAAAAAAAAACACCTTTCTGCAGGTCCTCTCCTGTTATTTCCATGAACTCACTGACATTTTGACCCAAAAAGTGAAAGCAAGCATTAGTTGTGATAAGCATAGTGCTGCCTGGGGCAAAGGAAATGAAATTATGTACGTCTGCGGTATGTTAAGCAGTGGGGTGATCAAAATGCATTTGTACATCTTGATTTTCTGTTCTAACCGAAGAACTCTATATACTGCCTTCCCCAGACTAACGAGTATTGCCACGTGCAGATTTACACTTGCCGGTTCATTGCTCACAAGGTGGCTGTGTTTCTGAAAAGAAACCAAATTATCTCATAGGGGAGAACACCGTTGAGAAAGCAATGCTGAAGCTGAGCTCCATCTCATGGCACTCAAAGCTGCTGTGGCCACTTTGCAGAGCAGAAGACTACGCCTAGAACTGAGAAGAGTATGCTGCTAGAGGTATGAATTAAATGTCTGGAAACCCATCGCTAGTTTTGATAGTCACATTAATACAACCAATTTAGTAAATCTCCTCTTAGGATTACTTAATTCCATTTGCATTGCTTGGTTCTAACTCTAAGATGCATTAAATTCTCTCACTTTGAATGCAGATAAACAAGGCAAATTAAATACAAGGTTTTCCCTGCAATATGTAAGAAAATTTGAACAGCACAGCAACTTTTAGATGAAAACAAGAGAAACAATGGGAAAAGCAGTCCTTTGTTTTTCAATTTCACCCTATTTTGTAAACAAATAAAACCACAGATTAATAGATTCCTTGTGCAATAACAATGGAAATAGGACAGCTGTATTTCCTCCTTGCAACCCTCTCCTCTGCACTGTTCTTAGAGAGGACAGAAAGAGACGGAATGTAGAGAAAAGCAAAATTTTGTGCAGTAGAAGACCAGCATATTATCCAAACTGTATATGGTTCCTGGAACTAATAACTGCAAAAAAAAAATCCCACAAACATTATTTTGGAGTAAGGGGTACTGCTCTAGTACTAGAAAAGACAGTGATTTTAAATACAGGATTAGTAAAGCAAGTAGGAATTACATTGAACTATACTTCCTCTACATCACAAATAAAATCAGTGTTGTTTTATGAAAATACATAATGACAACACAAACCGAGACCCTAAAGCAGTATTATACACTTCAGCTGAACATAAAGACATTCCATTACAAGTATTTATTCACCCGTTTGTCTGTTATGGCCTACAACTACAGTCTCGCCTTTCACAGTAAATTACAGCCCTTTAAGAGGTTAAACCATGCTGGAAAGTCAATTAGCCCTCACTGCTTCATATTACCTTTCAGGGTAACAACAGGCCTGAGGGCAGGAACATGGGGAGCAGAAAATTCACAGAAGTCTCTTAAGATTCACCTCATGGACAGTCACCAGGACATTCTGCTCCACAGCAGAAATGGCCAGGGAATATACAGCCTCCAAATGCAACCCACCTGTGAGTTCCCATGGTAAGGTCTGTACCAGCAGAAGTCGTCACAAACCATCATATGCTTCTAGTGTCCCTGGACAGTCAATGTAAACCACACAGCTAGAGCTACTTCTACTTGGAAATTCACAGAACTCTTGCTTTGAAAGTCCAAGTACTTCACTCCATCAATATCTGGTTACAGTAAATGTACCTCAGAAAATCTAAGCTCATCTCCCAAAACTTACACAGCCTACAATTACCTCCATGTGGATGCTTTGAGAATTGGTTCTTCATTGTCAGGAATATCTAAAATGCTGGCTTGCACTCTTTATTTTCCCTCCCTGGGATGAGAGTCAGGGAGGAAGAAGGAGTGGCCCTCAGGGTAGTCATGCACTCATGCTCTGTAGCTCAGTGATTCCAACTCACATTTGCAAGCAGACTGTTAAACGTGCTTGGTGTGTTAATCAAAAACAATTTACTTCACAATGACAACAAAAGATACAAAATTTCCTTGCAAATAAAAGGTTGAAATCAAAACAAATTTAAAAAGACAACACTGCTTTTTACGTTATGCAGTGAGAACAATGACTACATTCAGATAAACCATAAACACACACAATATGGATTTGGGAGCAACTTCCCAATACTGCACAGACACAAGCCTACTAAGGTCACCAGCTGAACCGTGAGCATCACTGGTTAAATACAACCCAGTGCCATTTTAGCCAGCAGGGGATATGTAACATATTGCATTTATTAATGAACACAAACATAACAAAACTGGAAATAAATCCAGTTGGTTTTTTTCATGTTTATGTACCTTCCATTTCAAAGAAGTTTGCTCTAGAAATCAGAAGCTTTTTTCAGAAAGCCATTAGAGAAACGTAACATCTGAGCTAAGAAGGAAGTTGCAGTTGTCAGAAATGTTCCTCTCCATCATTAAACGTAGCACCTGCTAGAAATTATCCCTAGAGAACAAGCTGTGCTCTTAAATGTCTGTACAAGCTGAAAAACTTGGATTTTGCCAGTTTTCATTCAGAACTGGAGGGATTCGGTTTGAAAGACTGCCTGGATGTTTCTCAAAGTAATTACCAGAGAATCACAAAACTCCGTCAAGAGGTGCTAAAAATCCAAGTAATCAACATAAGCACCCTGAAGAACACGTATCAGAGACAGAAGCGTAGACATTCTTAATGGGAGTATCACTGAAGAATTAAGATCTAGTTTACCGACTCCAGAAAGTGTATTAATCGCCCTACCCTCAAAGATAGAAAAGTGAATCATACTATGTTGAGGAGTTTGAGGCAAAAACTATCTATCTGCCTGAATATCAGTGCTTTCTGTCCAAATAAACATAACCCCTTTTCTTTTACTCCTGAACACACTGGCTATCCTAAGCTCTCACATTAATATGCTCCAGCTCTTAAGGGCAAAGGGTTCTCTCCTCATTCCCTGTAGTATTCAGCAGTATTCATTATGCAGCATTCAAGTGCTCTCTAACAGGGAATCTTACTTCTGGATCCCTCAAAGAGATCCAGGATTACAGTAATTTTTCAGGTTATGAAATCTTCCAAAGCAATAGGTAATGATTAAGCATTGGAAAATAGAGCTTTGCTGAAGCAGCTTTCAAATAATGAAACCTTAACCATGCGATGAAAATAATTCATGCAACCTGTAAAAGACATTGCAGTTAGCTTAACTCGGCTGGTTTAGGGGTGCTAATATGAACAGGCAAGATTCCTTCCCAGCTCCTGGAAACCATATTTTCTGGCAGTAGGCAATGCATACATAAACACATATGCTTATTCTTTGTAGCTATTTATATTTATTCTAACCTTTAATACATACCAACAGAGAATGGTTACGGAGAACTAAAATGAACAGTGCTTTCTCTATTTCCCACGTATCTTGGGGGGAAAAAAAATAAAAAAGGAATCTTGGATCTTTAGACTAAAAACTTCCTAATTAAATATTTTTAAAGAAATTGTCATACCATGCTTCCCATCAGATGAAAAATTCTGAATAATATTTTATAGGTAAAACATTAGAGATAAAATATTTCTGTATTTTATAAGCTTCCTTAGTGAATGTCAGCATTCATAATCAGCGACACCTTTCTGCTGTGCTTTGAGCGCAGCACAAGCTAAAAGCTCATTTCCAATGTTTTATTAGAATATAGATTTCAAAAGCCATAAAGGCAAGAAGGAGCTGCAAAAGGACAACACAGGAAATTGGTTTAGTTTGGGGTTTTTTTTTGAGGGCCTTTTTTTCTTGTTTTTTAAGGAAAAATAATTGCGCAGTTGTTACTGCATCATAGAAAATGTGAGCTTCCAGATAATCTAGCTCAACATACAAATTCCCTGAGCTTCCTATCATTCAAGCTGACCTCTCTTGAGGAGTACAGAAGCCTTTCCTTTCAGAATCAAGCCCTATTTTTCACTACACGAAGAAAAACATTTCTACCTTGTTTTTTTTTCTGTACATCACGGACGGATCTAAATTTCTGCTACTTTTTAACAGATTTAAGCCTGAAATTTAGGAATATCTGCATGCAGAGAAATCTTATCCCCTAGCAAAAGTATCCTATAAACCATAGTAAATATCAGAATTACTATAACACAGAAGCAGAGAAGCCACAATTCAAAACAAAGGTACCAGAGCAAAAATATTGTTAAAACTGATGCTAGAACACCAAAAATGAAGTATCATTTCTGAAAGCAACAATTTTTATTTGCATGTAAGAAGTGATGATCTCAACTATATATCTGTAGTTTTTAACCTGGTTTTAAGATAGATGCTTAATTGCAATTGTGACAGCCTTCTTTAGTATGTTTTTACATTGCATCATAGAGCCTTCTAATACAGTAATTTTCCTGCACTACAAAAAAATGTCTTTAGTACACTGACATAGTATTCTAGGTATTCAAAACTCTATAATCCTCAGTGCTAGTTAGAAGAAAAGCAGTTCTGCATGGTTTCAAAAGTGCACTTAAGCCCATTAAAGCAAGTCTGGATTCCTGTAACATGACTGAAAAAATGCAAAAAGTAGGCAAAGGCACCATACAGGACTAAGACAGCAAATCAAGGATATGCGGAGCACAGAGAAATGAATGACATTTCAGGTCTGGCTGCCCTTTGTTTACCATTAATTGCCATAATAAAATTAGCAGCAGTTTCTCTATTTTATTTCTTGGTTAGATAATGAGTGAAATACAGCCAGCATTCACTCCTACTTGTTGACAAGTTATATCCCAATTGCAATGGAAAATAATAAGAATTACTAGGTAAAAGGTTTGTTGGTTACAATAGGCTCTGTTGACTGTAGGGTTGTTTGCCTGTGTAGAAGAATTAAAAAAATAATAATAATAAAATCATACTACTTTAGTACAATCCACATTATGAAACACAGTTGGGTAGGGCAAGACCGACAGAAGGACATCAGCTACTCATAGACCGCTGTTGCCCTATAGCCAAAAAAAGGGAGGTGATGCATGGGCAGAATTTTCACTGGAAAAAAGCTGGATGGATTACTTTGTTTACTCAATGAGGAGAAAAAGGTAGAGATGATGTTTTTCATTCACATTCTCTGTGGTGCAGAGTAGCACAGACCCTTGTCTTCCCACAGGGCAGAGGCAGTCACACCTCTATCTGGGGTGGGATATCGTCTACTACTTCCTGAAGCTGGCAAGCCAGCCTGTTTCAAACATTGCCCAACAAGCTCTCAAGCAGGGCCTTACACTGCTCACATAACAGAAGGCACGGACACAGGCACAAGGACACAAATGAAAACCATTCTGCTTTGGCTATACTGGTACAGTCATAGATTTTATACTACTGTAATATGTTTCCATATGGGAAAGGGAATGATTCCTTAAAGTATCATAAATCTTGGCAATCAGGGATTTCTAACAGCTCAGGAGGGAAGAAGTATACCCTCACGTGATCTAGTTATTAGGCAGAGAACACATTTCAATGTGTGCTAGGTCCAGCTTTAGCTGTATCAAGGTATTTATGAAGAAGTATTTTCTATCATTAGCTCTTCTTTGAAAAGGTAAGCACTGCTAGGCTCAGAGTCATGCATTTCTCTAACAATGCAAATATTAAATGACAGGCCTTAGGTGAAAGAACAATGACCTTAATCAACCACACTCAGTGGAGCATAGCATGAGAATTTCATCTTGTTCATCACATATTACTCAGCATTAGGTAACTTGGAAGTACTTTTTGAATTTGCCAAGCGCAGCCGAGGTCTCGCCTCTGTAACTCCTTCAATTAATCACATATAGATGTTGACTCTTATATCATATTTTGGGTTATTCATCTTCACAGCATATCATATCTCACAATAAATAAACTCACAGCACAAATCTCCACGCAAAGGAAAGTCTTAAATATGCTATCAACTTTCGTACCTGGTACATTCAAATAAGCAGCTGGAGGAACTGCACCCAAAAAAAAGCTTAAAAAAAATATAGCCTCTTAAAATTTATTCTTGCATAAATCCTCAAGTGATGCTTTAATTCTGCAGTCCAGAGGCAAATATAGGGGGGAAAAAACATACTTAAAGTCATGTGGTAATCTAACAAAGTAAAATACTCCAATCTTTCAGATTACTCTCTGGCTGGCACAGCCTATTTTAAGTTTTATGGGATATACAGTTATATGGTACAGCTCCTCTTAGTAACTGCTAGCAATAGAAATATAGCCATGGAGAGCAAATCCTGGAGGAAAAGAGCATTTATTTTTCATTAAATGGGTATTTCAGGATACGCCTACCCTTATGATTTGCAGTTTCAGGTTTCTTTGGAGGCAGTTTGGAAACCATGCCGGGAGCTCCCTGTTCCTCAGGTCCCGCTGCTGGGAATAGACACAATTCCAGCTTCCCTGTTGCCAAGTCGATGCTTGTCAGACTTTATTAGTCCTGTACCCAAGGCCAGCCCTAATCCTGACAATGTCCGAGACACTAACTTCTATTCCACACTGCAAACACAAGTAGCGAGCACAGAGATTTTACTCTGAGAGCATGAGACCACTTTGCTGCTGGGTCCTACCAGAACGACGAGACAGCCACACCGGCACCGGAGAGCTCTGCGGCGGAGCAGTAGGGGTTTTTGAGGCTATTGAGATGTTCAGGCGGTTCTCGAAGCAGCGAAGCCCGCGGGAGGAAGGAGAGACTGGCCACGAGTCGGCAGCTCTCACAAGTGAGAGTGACGCGCCTACAACCGTTGCTGGTAGAAACCGCGGGAAATTTAAACGCGGCGGCACCGGAAGCGAAGGACGAGCCAACCGCACCGGCACAGCCTTGGAACGGTGCCAGCAGCATGCGCGAGGCACCGCCCCGCCCCGCCCCGCGCTCGTATCGAGGGAGCGGGCGGCTCAGCGCCCGGGGAAGAACCGGACACCCGACAAGAGGCTGCTGTTCTCCCGTGTGCGCTCCTGTTTTGGTGTGGTAGGAAAGACCACAGCCGTGGTGTCCGCCTGTCAGAACGTCAAGCTCCCATCACCTGCTGTGGTAAACGCGGGAACCCAGACAGAGCTCCCACAGAAACATGCAGCTGTCCAGGCCACAGGCTGCAGCGAGTGCCTGAGCCTTTCACTTGCTGCGAGTGGAAGCCCTGAGAACTGCTGCCTGCGGTGTGATCAATTTGCTCATGCGAGTGGCAGAGTTGCAGGACAAGGTGGAAAGCCTAAGGAGCATCAGGCTGAGTGTGGCAGAGCTACAGGATGAGGTGGACAGGTTAAGGAACATCAGGGATGCTGAGGAGGAAATAGACTGGTGGAGGCAGGCTCTGCCAGCCTTGATACAGAAACAAAAAGAACCACTAAGAACACAGGATCACGTATTCCCAGTGTCCTTCCCCTGTCGGGATGAAGGTAGAAGCCTAAATGATAAGAGCAAGTGGAGGCAAGTTCTTGCTCGATGCATCAGGCTAACTCCTGCCCCATACAACCCCTCACACCCTCTCGACAGGGGGCAAAGGCAACAAGTGATAGGCATGTTGCTACAGTGACCCCCCCAACCCCCCAGTTGCCCCTGCAGAACAGGTTCAATGCCCTGCAAGTGAAACCAATCAATGAAGAAGAGGAATCGTCAGGCTTGGAGGTGTTCCCAAGATTAAGGAAGTCCAAGCCCCCCCCAAAAAAATAGACTATTTTGGGATATTTTACAAGGAAATGAGCCATTGTAAGATGAAAAAAAAAAAGCATAGAAATTGTAATTATAATAATAAATATCACATGGTATGCTGCAGTAACAGGTACTCTTCTGTATAGTCTTACTGAAAACCTCTCTTACTGAGCAAAGGTTCCACTTCTCTTCTGAAGCACAGTTCATTACTGACAATCCCCCTATTACCTGAATAGTCACCTCTTGTTATTGCCAGCTAAGCTTTGTCCCACCAGTGTTTCTTACAGGGATTAAGGATATAGAAGATGATTTAAGGACCAGTGTAGTCACTGAATGCTGTCCTGGGATCTGTCCTGTTTAACACCTTTATCAGTGAACTGAAAGAGGCAATTAAGTGGTTGCTCAAAGTTTGCAGTGAAACCAAACTGGAAGTGGGCTGGGAAGAGAACAAAATGATACGCTTAAAGACAAGGCATATTCAGATGGACTTAGACAGGTCCAAGGAATGGGCTGACAGGAATCTCATTAAACAAAGACAAATAAAAGGTCCAACACCTGGTAAGGAAGAACCCCTTGCAGTGCTACAGGCTGGGGAGCTGCTCTGTGGAAAAAGCCCCATGGTACACTCTGGCAGCAAGGAAGGCCAACAGTATCCTATCAACAACTGTATTGTAGATCAAGAGGAGTCATCCTCCTTTACTCAGAAGATCACTTACCATTTACTAGACTATCACATATTGTTTTGGATTTGGCAATACAGTCAGCAATGAATTGGAATGAGTTCAGTGGAGGGCTGCCGCAATGACCGAGGGCACGAGCACTTGCCCTGTTGAGGAGAGTCCAAGGAAACAGGGCTTGTTCAGCCTGGAGAATAGACAGCTGCAGCAAGACCTAGGCAGCAGCCTTCTCGTAGGAAGATTTATCAAGACAGAGCCAGGCTCTTCACAGTAGTGCACAGCAGGAGGACAAAAGACAGCAAGCACACACTGAAACAAGACAGGTTCAGATTGTATGTAAGGAAACTTTTTTCCCCATGAGGACAGTCAAACATTAGAGCAGGCTGCACAGAAAGCTTATGCATCTGCATCCTTGAACATTTTCAAGACCTGACTGGATAAAGTCCTGAACAATTATATTTGATCTCACAGCTGACCCTGTTCTGAGTAGGAGATCGGCCTAGAGATACACTTCCTCAGGTCCCTTCTAACCTGCACTGTTCTGTAATACTACGCAGTCTTTCCAACTGATCACTAGAAGAAAGGCACATGAAACAAGAAGTTTAAAGAATTCATCAATTCAGTGAAGGCGTATACAACTAAAGAGAAATTACTGCACACAGTATACACCCAAAGCACCATGTGAGTCACAGAACCTCCCACAACTGCACGCTGCTACACTGCAAGTGGTTACTGAACAGGATTTGCAGAATATTTTTCTGCTATGCCCTCCTTTAGTACAGTTCAGAAATTCCCTACAAATACTTCAAGAGTCAGATGAGAGCTCTTTAAAGTGAAGGTCAATGGTGACACAAGCACAAGTGTGTATAACTGAATACATTTAGGCTGTAATTAGAAGATTTTTAGTCTTCTGAGGAATTAATTTCTGGAACAAGCTGGTAACAGGAGTAATGGGGAATAAGAGAGCTATATGCTTTCAAGAGCTAGGGAACTTTATCAAAGGGATAAGCTAATCAATATCCACAAAAAATAAACAAAGTCCTCATAGGCAGAGCACTCAGGAGATTCCTATTTGCTATGCTGAAGAAATATTTGGATAAGTCTACCACCTATGTAATGAAAGTCAAAACTGCTTTAAAATGTGATATTAAAATGTAAAGTAGTACTGATAAGCAGTCTTTGATGAAAGGATCTGAGACAGAAGTACATAGCAGTATTACTCCCGACTCTTAATCCTGAACCAGAATACTTTTCCCTGCTTCATAATAGATTTCTTTGCCAGAAAAGGAAAAATAAATTAAAACCAAAACCAAACCAAATACCAGTACCATTCTGCATTATACTGGCTTTGAATTGTAGGTGTTACATTACCTAAGTAAAAGTCCCAGAAATAACCATTGCATTAGTCAGTAATTTACAGGCTGTAGGTCAGAATTGGGCCACCTGAACAGTGTGGTCCAAACACTCTGGACACACATTTTCTTAAGAGATATATGGATCACCCCATGGGCACTTGTTGCCCAAACAGAAGAAACAGTGTTGACTCATCATTCATGAATGCTTTCTCTACAGTAGGAGGTACCAAAATTACAGGAGCAGACATCAATGTTTTGGTTAGATGGGGACGTATATTCAGTTATAGGGACTGGCTGGGCTTCAGCATATTACCCACAATTCCTCCCTAAGAGGCTATATAGCCCACTTGTAGTAAAAGAGTGGCCTCCATTAGTATCAAGGAAACAACAATACATAGCTATCTTTATTTCTAACCACCAATGAAAAGAGAAAACAAATAATCTAGTTGCAGGCATCAGCTTCTTGTTTCAGATTTGGTCACATTTTCAGTCTCTTATGTAGGGCTGTAAGATTTTTTTTCTTTATTTTTCCTTTAGAAAATGAGACCTCAAAGTTAAAGCAACTAAGTAAAACAGAGCAGCACGTGCTATTGCCATTTCTTCAGCTGTGATACACTGAAACTTAACTGTACCTCCTACTCCTCATAAATGTCAGCATTACATTATCTCAACTTACCTTGATATACAACGCTAAATCAAGTGTTGATATACATTTCAGTCCAATCAATTGGAGTAAAAAACCACACTTGGTACATGGCCATAAAGAATATGTTATTTTGATCATTTGACCATAATCTACCCAAAGAGACTGAGAATGGTAAGGGCAGCAAAATACCAGAGAAGATCATCTGTTTTACCCCATCAATTAAACTGGGATGAAATCTTTAATTAGCAGAGTCTTTCAGGTACCAGACTTAACATCAAAAGAAAAATCAACTTTTTACATTAAAAAAAAAATTTCAATTTTGAAGAAAACTATTTTACTGAAATTGCACATGGAGCACTGACTGTTCTAGTCATCCAGTAAAAAAACCCCACTTTTATTTCTAGCATGTCGAAATGATAGAGCATTCCTTATTTGTTCTGCTTTCTACTTTTATTATTACTGTAAACAAGCCAAGTTCCTTTGCTAAATAGATAGAGAAGAATAATCAGCACAAAGGAGATTGTTAATTGAGACTTAAATCTGTGCACAGTCATGCAAGATTACAGCTGTTTTAGCAGAGGTGTAGCCATTTGTCTGATGACTAACAAAACATACCATTTTGACTATAAAACAAATATAAAGTATTATTCATGTTCTTTAACCTTTGCCAGTTAGAAATACATGGTGTAAAACCAGCGCAAAGCGTTGAAGATCCTATGCCATAGTAAACTATCTGAAAGTTACATGAGTGTCTTCTGTACAGTACTTACCTATCCATCTATTTTAAGATAGAATGGTCAAGTTGCATGAAAGATTGCAAGGCACTACGACTGCAAACATTGAACATTTGCCTTAGAAGCAGCTGCAGATTTTGTTTTTAAATGTCTGATGCTATTAGACACCTAATCATTTGCCTTCCTACAGTTCCTACATAATAGAACACATGTAAGATTTATTTTGAATATATACTGGGTTCTGGTTTCATTCGTAGCACTATAATTTACAGAATATATAATTACGCCCATCAACAGCCCATGTGTTTGTATGGAAAGAGACTTTTTATGGTTTCTCAGTCTTGTGGGAAAATTAAGTATTGATGTAATTTTTACTTCTTAAGTAATTTAAAGACAGAACAGGCCAATATAAGCAAATGATATGAAATTAATATTGAAAAAAAAAAGTGACTCTACATCAGATCTTCATTAGCTGGTCTGGCTGTTTGGAAGTTCTCTTGCAAATCTCTCTTCAGATTAACCTCAAGCTAAATCTTGAGCTTCCATTAAGCTTTCAGGCATTCTGTATTTAATGTGAAGTGCATCTCATCGATAAGACTGGTCCTTCCTGTGACCTTTTGCCACCCAAGGGAAATACTTGTTCATTCTGCCTTGGCAAGCCACACTCCCAACAAGTTTCATCTGCACAGGGCTCAAGTCATCACAGAGGGGTTCTGTAGAGAATTCCAGCAGTGTTTCTTGAAGGAGCAACCGTGACAAGTGATCTTCAAATTGCTTTATACCGTTGTTGCCAAAGACTTAATCAGAAAGTACCTGCTAGTGACGAAAGGAAAAGCTATATTAATATATATATCTGAAATATATATAACTATCAGAAGATGTTAGTCCAAGAAGAATTTTAAATGAAAACATGACAACTTCAAACAGATTGTTACATAATTCTGAAAACATGTAAGATAAAACCAGAACATTTCCAGTCTTTGCTTCAAAATTGTTTTATATCACAATAATATAAAGGGGAAAAAAATTACAATTTTATTCGATGATAATATTACCAACTTGGCATATAACTTTTATAATAATCTAATCCAGAAATTCTCTTTTTCTTTTTCTTTTTTTTTTTTAATTTATTTGATTTCTTTAGGTAAAAATGTTATCTACAAGTTCATGGCACAGAAAACATCTCATTTGAAATGCATTCCTAAATTCAAGGCAGAAATTCTCTTAAGCTGTATCTATAAACCTAGTAAAGGAGGGTCATGAACGAGGGACCTACTGGTTCACAGGTCAAGAGGCACAGATTGACTCACGTCCAGCTTGCAAAGGACAAAGTGTCTTTGTGACAGGTTTGTCTTGGAAAGAGCTAGTCAAGAACACTCCACAACAGTCAGAAATCAAACTAGTAAATAAATAGTGTGGATGATCAGGATCCAGTGCTCCTCATGAGCTTTTTCTGTTTTAACTATACAGATGTCACCGCACAAATTTCAGGAGCTTGCTTTTGCTATTGCTTTTGACGAATTAGAAGTTAACTTTTACATCAGTTATGAAGATGTACCTAGTCATGATAACATTTCTGAACATAACACCAAAATAAATAAATGTTGGTTTTGTGGACGTAAACTTTACTCCGACTGGTGAATTATTGTATTTGTGGGTTTGTTGGAATATGCAAATTAAGAAAATAATTTATATACATACGTAGTTTATCATCATGTTGTTTCCAGATACAGCAGTCAATGAGAATGAATATATGAATTCTTGCTTTTCAAAACAGGTTGATGCAAAGTTTTTCAGGATCTTCAGATCCTAAGCAGACAGGGCTTTCAAAAGAAGTTTCAGTTGAAACCAAAACAGAAAACAATCATAAAATACACATAGAAAATATGTCTTTACAAGGAAACTCTCCAGCTCTGCTTATTCTGTCCTTCCAGTTCCTCAGCATCAGTGAAAAGACCAGGACAAAGTCTTTCCTGCTTTACAAAGAAACCCAGTATTGTTAAATATATTGCATTTGCCTACAGAGAGAGCTGCATTATGTGTGGTAGTTTCAGTGAGCCACAGCCACTACAGACAAATGCTCCATTGTATTTCTACAGTCTTCAAATCTTCATAATCAGGCTTTATTTTTTGCAGTTCGCTAAATCAGACTGTAGTTTTCTGAATTTTACGACTTCACATCAAGAATGAAAGCTCAAAAAGAACATAAAAGTTATTATCATTTCAGAAGTTGCTTTGATAAACTGATTGTATGATTCTCATTTAATGCACAGTCCATTTGTAAAGAAAAATCAAAACTGCTTTTTAAAACAATGCTATGGGTGCATCACTTTATGAAGGTGAAGAACTGCTCTCAGTGGTCTTATCAATACTTCTAGAAGTAAAGGCATCCAACATCCAATGCATTAAGATCTACAATTTATTTATTTGCTGGTACAATTTAGTAGAACTGACCAGGATGATTCATAGTATTTGGAAAGTGGTTTCTAACTTAAATCTAACAAACTTCATAAAATTTGTTGCGTGTCAGTTGATAGTGAAGAACTTTAACATTGTACAGCTCATGTTTTAAACTGCCAAATTTCTCTATAATTATTAAGAGTTGCATTATTATTCTCAAGAAGCTGCTTAGGATCCATTAAGGGAGAGAAACATTTGGTTCCTTACTATTCTGCAAATACTGATGTGATTGGTAAGATCTGACAGTAATCCACATTACGTACTGCAAATACATTCAATTACATCATCGGTATCAAACTTCTTTTCACCCAAATAAACCAGGTTCTATCCAGTTTTGTATGAGCAGTCAGAGAGAAATTTAGTACAATTAATCATACAACTTATACCGTCAATACGTATCCCAGGTAAAATTCTGTCTTCACAGAACTACCTCTAAACTTATGTGCTATTCCATCTTAATTAAATGATCAGAATAATGCTTAAAAGGGAATTGCATGGTACATGGATCTTTGAGCGCTTCTCAGCTAAAGAAATACTGAAATTCCAACTATTTGTCATACTCACATAAGATTCAGAGATACAGCTTAGAATGAAAATTAGTTTGACATAAGATTCTTTCAAGCGTCAATGATAATTCAAAAAATCTCGTGATATGAAGCAATAAAAGCAGAGTTTAAAGCTACAAGAAAGTTAGTATTCATCAGGCTGCACATGTGCATGTATACTCATGTTTCAAATACTCATATGCATCTTCCAGCATTTTTTGTTTAAACTACTTTCCTGTACCTTCTAGAAATGTTCCTATTTCTGTAATATAAATATTCTTAAAAAGAAAATATTTACCTAAAATTATTTAGAAAATGACACTTGAAACTGATTATTTTTCTTTTGCCCTCCCCTTCAACATTTTAGTCACAGATCATGACAAACATAATAGGCAAACTTTTAATTTGGCCTTCAGCAACCTTAGAAAATAAACACAGAAAGCAGTCAAAAAATCTTTTCAGAATTTCACTGTACAATAATTAACTAAAAATTTTTAACGTTTCACCAATGATAGCCTAAAATCTAAATTAAAGGCTCAATCCTGTCTGCTTTTGAGAAAATTTAAGTTTTACTTTTACTAGAAACAATATTAGAACCAAAATCAATAAAAAATGAATAAAAATCATGATACATTAGTATTATGTTAACTAACAATGAAGGCCCAGTAAAAAGAATACAAGGCAAAGAATAGAATAGTGCACTGTGGTTTTATTGATGTCAGCAATGACAATTTGCCTCTTTCATATGTAAAAAGTATTCAGCTTCATATAACTAAGAACTTTAAAAAAGTCTCTTGTGGTGTCAGGTCCAAAAGCCTTCTGCTCACACAAGCTTTCTTTGTTCCATCCTGATGCTCGGAAAAAGCCAGAATTTCTTCTAGAAGTCTTCAGCACTTTGGAGCTGCCAGTGAACTTCCCCCCAACCCGAGAAAGTTTCTAAATGAAAAGAATAAAATAAAACAGATAAGCATAAAGCCTCTCTTCAGTTTGTCAAGTGTACACTTTACTGTTATTTCATTTTCTTCCTCCAAAAGAGCAGGTATCTGCTTTTCAGCACTTAAAAGAATTAAATCATACTCAATATAAATATGGACAGCAAACTTTACTTTTAGTATTGTCTCAGTTGTCTTTGAAAACAAGGCACCATGGCATTTTAAATGTCAAATTCTACAATACTACAATTCTACAGAATTTACCCATTTATAACATAAAATAATCGCCAACGACAGCTCTCCATCTGTTTTCAGGGGGAAAAAAAAAAAAGTTGCTTTAACACAGTGTGGAGGGAGGTACTCCATCTCAGGGGGTAAAGGTGTCGTTATCAGTGATGTGGTGAAAAGGTAAAGCATCCTTCAGTGGAAAGTTATGGTAAAATTATGTCTCACTGGATCCCTTAAAACTTGCCCTGATAAACCACCGAACAGGTTATCAACAACATGAAATAAGAACAACATGCCATGCTTTCAAAAGCTCTAAGGAATAAAAAGGCAGAAAAACCACGTAGAAATCCACTTCCAGGTACTGACATTAAATATTCCTGAAGTTTTACATGTCAAGACATTAAAGCAAAGCTACACTGTTGAACAGGTCTGAGTAATCTGAAAACAAATTAAAAAAGGACTGTTTGATTTTCTGCCTACATTTTAAATCAGAGACATCATTACAGCCACCACTTGTTTTTGGAAATGCTTAGTAGCTTTTCATTCCTGTTTTTTCTCTAATCCCACTGTCTTCAACCAGTATCTTTATAGGTAAAGTGGAATGTATTTCAAAATGCAACTTAGGTCTAAGACATATGGTAGCATGAGATGTACTATGGGGAGCTATAAGCCATACCTGGTAAGTATGCCCACGACAGTATCACAACAAACCCCTCCGCACATCACTATCTACTAAACAAAGCACATGAGGGCAGCTACACTGGACTCTACACAAACTTCAGAAGGCAAATCTAGCAGGCAAAAGCTTGTCTGTACCACACAGAAAAAGCTTCTGGAGAGAGCACTGCATTATTTCTGTCACCAAAATGATTGCCAGTGAATGTTCTTAAACTAAGAAAAATTTCACCTTTTTGACACTATTAGAAAAGACCACAAATGCCACACTCCTAAAGGAACAAGATGTTCAATTTTCCAAATATTCACTAGAAGACAGAGGAAAAAAAAAACCTGTATTACAAATTCTAGACAAAATACAGGATTGTTTTGATTGGAAGTAATACAGGAGCTAACTATCTTAAGTAGCACCACCCAGCCTCTATAGAGAAGGAATCTCTTGCCTCTCTATTTATTTTTCTACCTTAGCAATCCTAGTCTTCTATGTGTAATCTAAAGCCAATTACAGATCTTGGTGTTAACATCCAATAGCTGTTATATTATTTTATGGTGAAATGCAGATCTTAATAGTGGAAATTTTCCAAATACAAACCTAAACCTGATAAAGCAGCTAAATAAAATAGCTAGATTTAGTAAATCATTTTAATATACAATACACAAATATTCTGACAACATTTTAGCCATTTAGAGGAAGTTTCCACTTAATTAAAGGTCACGAGAATTCAGTCACAGCAGCCAAAGGACATGTTATTGAGCTATTTGATCCAGGAATGATCAAATGAATCTTCTTATCAAGAAGTATGTTGTATTTTCTCATAATGAATTGCTGTCTACAGTGATGACTCTAAGATATACATAACCCTTACAATATTTGCTATGTGTGTTGTAGAAGAAGATAAAGTGCATAATACTCCAAAAGAGTTGGATTTAGAAAAGTAGCCATAATTCACCAGGTTTAAGCTGCTACTGATCTTACATGGCACAGGGTTAATAAGTTCAGTTTTGGATGACAAATTGGCACTAACTTGAGCAGCTGCTGATGTAAATAGTCCCGGGCCAAAAGCGGACACAGAAAATACCTTTGAGGAAGAGAGTTTTAAATTATGATGAAGAAAAAGAAAGATGTACTTTTTAAAGTCTAGTAAGTAGCTGCTGGAAAGTTATATTCAGCTTCAGGACACATTTTCCAAAATATATCTTGATTCTTATTTTTCTGGATGAGTAGAACCCATTGCTACTTGTTAACAAAAGCTTTTATGTTTATTTAACTGACACTATTTATCACCTGAATCTAATCCCTTTATTCAGAAATGTCTGACAAAAAATAATAGTATTTGAACCGGGGCAGGGGAAGGGCTGTAACTGTTTATTTTTTATGGTAGGTAAGTTTTGATACCAAGTCTGCTGTCCATTTAAATCAGGATCCCGTTAGAATCTTCAAAGCAAGGTATAAGAAAACCTGCAAGAAACACCACCTGTGCCTCAGAAAGGTTATTCCTTACTTGACAAAAATTCATTCCCTGTTCATGAGACAGAGGGTCACTATCAATCTTTCTGGGTGTCTGTTTTCCCTCCTCTCTCTGCTGACCAAAGCCAAATACAGTTTTCCAGATTTATACTGGGAAATTAGAGAAATACCAGAAATATTATCTAAAGACAAAAAAACCTCCCTGCTTTTGACTGCTGTCTACACTGAGCACATTTCATTTGGTTAATCACACTGACACTTCTCTGACCCTACTGAGTTGGTTTAGAACTTCGCTCAGTGAATACACCAGAACTATTTCTGCATAAATTACCTCATGACATGTTTATTGATAGTGATTGATAGACTTACTTAACATAAAAAATCAAAAGATATGGGCAGAATAGTATATTTATCACTTTGGCAAGAGTTGGGAATACATTTTGCTCTTATATTGCCAGTAGTCCTCCAAATGAAAGATTTTTTAGTGTATGATCAAAAAACCCCAAATCATACATTACTGCAGATCAGAAACAGCAAAAGCTGCAGAGATCAGCAGCACCGATTAAGCCAATTGAACCTGGAGAACTGGAGCAAAGAGAGGAAATAAAAAGAGGTCAGTAACCAAACTAGCCAGTAGGGAAAAAAAAAACCCAGAGAACGATCAGATTCAAGTCAAGAAAAATACACATTCTAGATGTACAGTAAATAGTATGCAACTTTACAAAGCTTTCTTTATTCAGGATAGACTTAATCAACATTTGCAATTGTTGAAGATCCACAAGTAAAATGAAAGCAGTACTGCATACTTCATTTGTTTAGTAAAAGATCATAATTGTTATCTGGCTGGCATTTTTAGATTCCTGAATACGTATTAGGTGTATTTTCTGAGGATGATTTATAATCTATTAATTTCTGCCAATTAATAAAGTACAGGCACAAGTATATCCTCAAGCTTCAGAGTATGGTGAATATTTTTAGGCCTCGTACCTCCCCATTTAATGGTGGGCTCACAGTTTTTAAATTTTATTGTTGCAAATTCTCCTTCCCATGCTTAGCAAAACAATAAACTTATTTATTCACAAAAATGACTTATTAAAAAAGTAGATTATGGGACCTTTTACAAAGACAGATAGTACTGAGTTCAGAAGGGACTGCAGCCACCAAGAGAAGAACCTGGTCCAGTGTATGTGAATGAGAGAAACTTACTGCTGCTTTTGGGTGAAAAACTATCAGGTAACAGCTTACTCAGATGACATGGGTCCTTTCATAAAGCAGAGCTAAAGAGCTATTTGCCAAAGTGTATTTATTGCCTTCCCTTTTCCCGCAGACACATTAAATCTCTTCCTACAGCCACAAAATTCAGAGAAACAGATATCCAACTTCTTCCATAAATACGCCGATATCCCTAGAACATTTAGAAGCAATATGCCAAACATATCTTCTGTGGAGGTGATCACAAGTGGTTTCTAAACTAAAAAGACATATCACAGGAGTAGCAATCACTGTTCTGTGCTTGCTCCTTATAAACAGATTACCACTATTAAACAAAGTAGGACATCCATGTGCTGTTGCTTAATACTTCTTTATTTTTAAATGAGAAACAAGATTTTCCTAGGAATTTCTGTCTATTTGCTCGTAAAATGGTGATTATTAGAAATTTATTTGTTCAAAACATTCATCATCTGCACTGCAAAGCTGAGGGGTTTTATACAGCTGAGTTGTAGGAAGTTCTCTCACAAACTTCACAAAGACTGAAGAACACTGAAGTATAGAAGAATCCAGATACACTTTTTTAAAATATAAGCCCATATATAAAATGTCATTATCATATATTTACCTTTTTTTTTCTTGATTAATCAGTTTCTAGCTCTTGGAGGTTGATAAAATTGTTGAGTAGGTCGTGTGGACCGTCTTGGCTGACCATCACCTCCTCTGCGGAATTCTAGAGTTTGCTCATATGTTTCTTCTTCCTCCTCCTGCAGGTAAATAGCATCGTTTTAAATGGAAGAGTAGGTAAATGCATTACACATGAGTAGGTATGTGCAAACATACATAAACACAACACATACACTCACATATACATGTATGAATGGATTCCTGCTCATGTAAGAAAATACGTGATAATGGGAGTTGGTTTTTCAAACCTAGGAAAGCTAACAAAAACAAGATGGGAGAATCTCAAAAATCAATCCCCACATCAGCAGCAGAAGTTATTAAATATCTGCAGAAAAAAAAAGCATACACATTAAAGCAAAATTATTTTTCAAGAATCAAGCAAGCAAACAAACACAAGAAACAAGATGACCTTGATAACCTGCCAGAGCAAGAGAAATATCAGCTTTCAGGAGTTTAGAAATGTGCATGGAATGAAATAAAAGAGTTAAGAAATGGAAATGCAAGGAACAACATCTGGCAATACGCATACCATAAACACAGATCTGAAACAGTAGATTAAAAAAATATATCTGTGATGCAGTAAAAATGAAAAAAAGCCTACAAGTTTAGTGGACAGAAATTTAGATATAAATTTTCTATATGCAGCATAATAAACTCTGAATAATGAGAGGAGAGGTAGTTACACATTTGCAATATCTCATTCACTGCCAGTCATCTCAATACCAGAGACAGATAATTTACATGGAATTCAGAGAAAAACAAACAAACAAACAAACAAATCAACAAAACACAAGAGATTGGAGAATGATTTACAAAAGGAGGATTAAAATAGCTACATATTTACTGAAATACTGAAAGGAAAAACATTAATCTGATGCAGTATTTGAAGATGGCACACACTAAAGACAGAGAAGAATTTTAAGAGCATTAGGGTTGATAAAGGAAAAATAGAAGAAAAAATTATAGGATGGGAAAAAAAAACATTCCAAACATGACTATGATCGCATAAGGTGTTTCAGGGAAACAGCTATAATTTAATTTCTTTAATATCATAACACAGCACTGTAGCAGACACCAGTTCTAAAGGGAGCATGATGTACGAAATCCACTGAGCATATAATTCTTAATTCACTTTCATTCACAACAAAGGAATGAACATACAGTAAGATAAACCAAGAACACTGTTTCATTAAAAGTTTGTCGACCATTCAACACCCAAGGACTGTCTTGGAGTGAAGCATGTATATAACAAAGAGTATGAAAGTCATAGCAGTAAAATATTTCATAAGAAGATATAGAAAAGAAAATCTACAGCATAAAGTTTCTGTCTGTTGTGAAAAGTCAGATCTTAAGAAATGTCTCTTCCTGAATCAGTCTGAATATCAACAAACACTCATTTTTAAAATAGCAGTTACAGACAACTCCATTCCTTGTGGTAAGGTCTCCTATTTACCGGGCACGTCTGTGGTCATAGCTACACTTGCAGAACAACAGATTAAGCCCTGCTACAGAGAGTCTGCAATAACTGCAACAGGTTTTCAACGCAATTGAACACAGCACAATTGATTTAGATCTTTTAGTTTCACTGTAGCCAAAGGCTGAGAACCATGGAATTCTGCCATAAAAGTTTTCTCAGTGTGCTGCTTTTATTATTTGCAGGATTATTGAATCCCTCATATAAAGAGGTTCAGACACTGACTATCTGAAAAAAGAAAAAAAAAAAAAAAAGACAAGCAGATGTCTAACCAACAAATCCACACTGTTTTCAATTCTGCTAGCCCTAGTACAAACTCTCTACTTAGAATATGAAGTAATGACCCATCACTGACAGCACAAGCTGTACTAGCATCAGAAGGTTAGAAAGTAAGCTATATGCCTGAAGTGGTCTAAATACCTTTAGCTCTTTTGGTATGCTCCAGGAAACCTGAATAGGTGAAAATAGTCCCATATTATTTGCTAAAAGACTAAAGAAAGATGCAATTGCAAGCTTTCTCAAAATTCTTTGCCAAATTTTCAATCTAACATAAAAGACCTCACTCTTCATGAATAAACTGGTAAACTTTCATGTGCTCGACATTTAAGATTTCTCCAGTACTGGAAAAACTAAATGGCATATATGCATGACTCAGAATCTAGCAGAGCATACTGGTGTTTTCAAGAGACTGTAGCAAATCAGACACGAACCTTTTCTTTGCAACTTTGGTAGTCTTTGCTCAAGGACAGAAAGTACATAGTTCAGTGAATCACACCTCACCTATAATAGCCAACGTCTTTCTGAGAATAAGTATATCAGAGTATATTTCTAGAGCAGCAAATCTCCATCAGATCTCAAAGTTTATGTTGTTAATCCTTTAAATTCAGTAAAATCAAATTTAGAACTAGAGTTTGTCTTACACTTTTCTATTTTGGTGTCGTTGTCTTTACACATAGCATGAACAAGCTTCATACGCATGCGTTCCAATTCAAGTGCTTTTATGACAATAGGCAAGAGTGAAATATGAAATCACATTCACCTTCCTAAGACTCTGAATAAAATGAAAGTAAGCAATGCGGCAAATGGTAAGAAGAAATGAGGAACAGAACACCTTTAAACTATTCCCTTGCTGTTCTGTGCACAGTAGCTCCCCACACAGCTACTGATCACCTTGTTGAAGTCTGCCATCTTCATATCTGGTGTCACACTGTCATTTGTTTCTTCACTCTTAGTTAGCTATGCACATTTGAACCTAATTGTATCTAACATTCTCTAAAATAACAATTTTTCAAGCCGTATCTTTATTAACATTGCTTCTAGTTTTGGAAGAGCATTTATTTTCTCCCCTCATTTCTTCGTCACTGACCCTCCATCCACCACTTGTATTCTTTCTTATTGCCATTTTATTTTATTTTATTTCCATCTTAAGAACTTTTTTTCTGGGTTTATCTGTATCTTAATTTAAAATCTCTCCACCTCATGCTAAAAACTGTCTTCCCTTTTCTGGAACAGCATCTGCCCCTTGTAGACAAAACTTAGTATCTGTAATGTTCACTTTCTTGGTTTTTTTCTGTTCTTCAATCTAAAAACTTAATCTGTCTACATTTTTTCCCATTATAACTCTGCAGTCAATTAGGTCACACATTTTGCCACCAACTCTATTTTTCAAATCTTTCTTGCTGCTTCTTTTCAATTTATCAGTTGCTTGTGACTCATTCTCTAAATTATTCCATTTCCTACTTTCTTATCCATATAAAATCAAGATCTAGACTACATTTTATAAAGCACAGGTGGTCACGAATCACTCGGAGCATTTCCATTCTCCTTCTATTACAACTAGAGGTTTTGTATTAGTAGGCTACTCCAAAAAAATAATATATTTTATTATCTCCGTCCTTCAGCTTATTATTCATTATTTGTCTAATATTCCAGGATCCAGGACTGAGTTTTCTAGTACTTGCACAATGCCTACCTAGGGCTGTGTACACTGAGATTAAATGATACCACTAAGTGCAACTGCAAACGACAGCAAAAACTGGCAGATCCATAGGAAAATGCAAGGAAAGGTTTACAATGCAAACAATGAAATGCATAAAAAAAATTATTGCAGTAGCAGGTTAGAATGACATGAGAGAGAGTGGAGGATGTCAGCATTCTTTAATTTTTTTTTCTAAGAAGACAGCAAACAGGGAAGAATAAATCATTGGGAATTTCAGCTTCTATTCAAAATTTTGCCATAAAAATCTGTTGCTTTTTATATTTGTGTTCCATCTCAAGAGACGTGAAAGAAATAAACAAGTATATAATTGAAATATATGGACACTCAATGCTTTTATTCTGTTCCCATATATTCTGAAGGAGCTTGTACCACCACCACACTTTACTAGCTGAGCTTAGTGAATCAGCAAGTAACTTCAGTCTAGCCAAGTGACTACCAGCATACTATTAAATAAAAAAATCCAATAGATTTCAGAAGAAAATTATAAATACAGCATTTAAAATACTCAAAGAACCAATTTAGGTTAAATTAACAGTATTAGAGCAGAGTAAATTTATATTGCATTAATAGCTTTCTCACTGAATTTCAATTACAAAACTTCTTTCAGACCATTCAAAAGAACTGTTCAGAGCCTTCTTTTTTAAATACAGTCTTTGAAGTGAATACTTACTGCATAACTTCTGCAAAAAATGAATGGTGGGTTCCAGCAAAGAGCAGAAGTTATGCATTATAAAAAAGCTTTGCTGACCATTCTGCTCACATACATTAAGGATGGAGCACAAGTGACAGCTGAGCAGCTCCAGTAGTTTGCCACCTATGAAGTAGCTACCTCTGTCTATTTCTGCTTATGAACAGAAAATTCTGGGCTATTCACTGGGCCCTCCCTGCTATGGCTTTTCTATTATAGCTCTCTGTGGGCTACTAAGATCTGAGCACCAGAGTCCACGCAAGGAGTCATGACATAGCAGCGTGGGGCCAGGAACCATGTGACAAAGAAGAAACAGAAGGCTAAGAAAGCAGAAGATGTTTTCCATCTCAGTAATGTCAAACCACTGTTTCAGTTTAAGCTGTAGCTTTAACTTTCTTACAGCGCTATACCAACTACTAGGAAGAAAATTAACTCCATCACAGCTGAAACCAGGACACCCACATACTCAGTGCATGGAAAACTTGCTGGACTTAGTACAAAGAAAGAGCACTGGTTTTGTGTGCATTTCAACTCTCATTTCCTGGTGCAGATTTAATGCCTCTCCGCATTGCCCACTAGGCTGGCAACAGCTGTCTCCTGCTGTTAACACATTCAGTGATCTCTTGTTTTGCTGCTTATTCAGTTCTGTTCAACATCTTTATTGATGACCTGGATATGGGGGTCGAGTCTACCCTTAGTACATTTGCAGATGACACTAAGTTGGGGGGGACTGTTGATCTCCTGGAAGGCAGGGAGATG
>JAAGNO010022650.1:0-30541 GCA_033439905.1 Ceryle rudis | reverse complement strand
ACCTCCGGGACTTGGCAGAGGCAGCGGCCTGGGGGGGGGCGGGCAGCGCTTCCCACCTCCCGCCGCTAATGACATTTCTAGAAATTGTTTCCCCTCCTCCCTGGCAGCCCCGCACCCGCCGCCGGGGCGGGCAGGGACGGGGGGGCCGTTACCGCCTCAGTGGGGGCGGTGGCGGCCCCTCGGGACCGTTACTCACTCTGAGGGGGGGGGGGAGGTGTGGTCGCTTGGGTCCGTTACCCGCCGCGGGAGGTGGTCGCTTGGGACCGTTACCCGCCGCGGGGGATGGTCGGCCGGTGCCGTTGCTGCCGGCGGGGCTGTCGTTCCAGGGCAGAGCCCTCTGGGGCGGGCGTTGTCGGTTACCTGCAGGGCGGGGGCGGCCCTGTCGGGGCGGCGGCAGGGCGGGAGCTGCTCCCCCTTTCTCCCCCTCTTCCCTTCCCGCCATCCGTTCCTCAGCGGCGCCGCCCGGCCGGGAGCACCCGCCGTGAGGCGGAGAGCGGGCGGGAGTGGCGCGGCCCCGGCGGGCGGGAAGAGGCGCTGCCCGGCGGTGGGGGGGCCGCCCCGCCCCTGCCCGCCCGCCCGCCAGCTGCCCGCGCTGCCCGCGCACGTACGGCCCCGCCAGCCGGAGGGGTGACGTGAGGACAGGCGGCCGGGCGCGGTTGGCCATTTCCCTGGCAGTGGGAGAGCCCGGGCTGCAGCGCTTGCCCTGAGAAAGGGCTTCTTTAGCCTCTTTTTATTTCTCTTTCTGAAGCGGTGTAGGATTTTTCATGTTTCTCTAGGGGAACGGCTATAAAATAGCAATGGGATTGGAAAAAAGAAATCTCCTGGCTTGACTGCATGTGATGGGTTTTTGCCCTCGCTCCCGTTCGCATTATTTTCAGTGGAAATTCTTAGAAGTCTCTCTCAGAGCGGTTAATAGTGTTAGAGTGCTTTCACACCCTCCTGCCCCCAGTCTTTACATCTCCGTGCCTGGTACCTCATGTTTTAGGCAAAAGTCCCCTGTGAGTGGCAGTACCAGAGTTTTCCATCCATTACGTGTAAGCTGTTGGCCGTGCACATCCCTACAGTGGAGGCTTTGTGACACTATTGAGCAGGATGGTTCCACCTTACTTAATTTGGTAACAAAACTTGTTGACTCAGGTGTGTAAGTGATGTCACCCAACACGTATAGTTCCCTCTAGGGCTTTAGGCTGTGATAACGGTGTGGTGGTGGTTTTTAGTTATAACCTTCCTTCTGCAACACCTAAGCACTCTGTATAACAGCAATAGGCGCAAGAATGCTTCTGAATCGCAGCCTTCGCAGTTAGTTGGTGTGCCTAAAGGCTGGAAGAATTTGGACACCTAGCTGAGACCGAGCTGGCACATGAGCAGTCATCACCTAGCAGCACAACATTGCTTTTGGAGTCGCTGCCAGGCACTGTGAGAGGTCTGTGAAGTCTGGGTATCCTTTTGCAGAGAAGGCAGGAGTTTTGCTTGCATGCATACACATGAATGCACACAGATTTTCCATGATGCCTGCAGCTGGAAACAAATCAATATGATTACATTTGCCTTCATGTTACTCCTAGTGCACTTTGAGTTCCCTAGTGCCTGTGTGTTATCATACCTTCCTGAAGTACAGTTCTTTTCTTCCCTCCACCTCAGCTTCCCCTATCGGTAAAATTAAGATTTAAATGCTTTTGCAAGGTGTAGGCTCTGATCATACCTTAAAGAATCTTAACCTCAATTGGCGCTGAACAGCAGTCATCTTTTAAGTCCAGGAAAAAACCTTGTCCAAACAAGGTTAGAAGTCAGGATTTTTTCCTCTTTTTACTTTTATGCAGGCATGGGATGTGTTTATTAGCAATGTAATCCAGGAAAGTAACTTGGGAAATGTGAACTATGCACATATCCGTTCCTTTCCTGCAAATCACACTTTTTTTTTTTTTTTTCCTTCCCCCAAGATGAACAAGGGTGGGGAAGCGAGCTGGTGGGGGAAGGGTAAGCATTGAGCTGGTTGGTGGCAGCCTTGCCGTGGGCATGGGATCTATTTCAGATGACCTTCATCGTGAGCAGACAGTGTGTGGGTGGTGTCAGCTTTGTATTCTGACTTGTCCTAATAGCCAGTAATCCGATTACGTTTAGGTTGACATTGTGGACATCTATGAGTCTATCCGTGAAAGGCAGCGTCATGACAGCGAAAGGTCTACCTGCAGCACCTTGGAGCAGAACGACATTGAAGCTGTTGAAGCGCTTGTTTGTATGAGCTCCTGGGGTCAAAGATCGCAGAAAGGTGACATATTAAAGATAAGGCCACTTACGCCCTTCTCGGATTCTGGTGATTTCACAATGCACGCTGAGACTACGTCTGAATTACCAAAGGACTATTTATCTACACTGGTGAGAAAAATGTGAATGCAAAATAAATATGCCTGATGTCTGGGTGTTATATCTCTGCAGTGTTGTTGTCACTTGGGTGGAAGAGAGAGCTTGCTCTTGTGTAGAATAGAGACAGCATAGCCAGTGCTCTTCATGTGTACAGAGAGTAGCGAGGTGCATCTGTTGAGTTTGGGTTTCTTTGCTGTCTCTGGAATGGCAAATGCAGGGGCTTGAACCCTTGTTAAATCTCGATGCGAAAGCCCTTGCTGGCAGGTTATTTAATTTGACAGGGGCACTGAGGATGTGTCTTGATGGCTGTTGTACATTTCTTGGAGCAACTTTGAGTAAGAATTGCAGAGTGAGCTTCGGTGATTTGACACCAGCTTATCTGCAAGCAGTGTATGAAAAAGGCTCTTGATGACATTTGGCTTCACTCTGGTCATTATAAGAAAGTGCAGGCTACCATTATGAAATATAGAAACTAATTAAATTGTCTATGTTTGTACATGTAGTCTGTTATTTCTCTGCAGCGTCAGTCTATTCCAGCTGACTAATGTCGGTTGAATCACAATTTTTTTTGTTGTTGTTGTTGCTGCAATTTATGCTGCAACAAAAGCAGGTATTGAAAAATGGCTTGGTGCCACTCAAGTTTCAGATGGTTAAGGCCCATTTTAACCAGTAGGCTTCTAGTATGCAGTTATGTCAGGAGAAAGAGCAATAATAGAGGAAAGAGGCTGGGGTAGTATGGCAGCTGCTTGAGGGACTTCTCTCATACTCCCGATACACAGTGTTGGCACTGTCTCTCGAGCAGCACAGGAGATAGGCGTGAGTTTTCAGTGGTGAAGGAGGAAGGATTGCTTGTGGCAGCAAGAGATCACAGAGAGAAATGGATGAATTAGAAGGGAGAGAGCAGTTCTGTTTGTATCTCAGAAGTATTAGCCACCAGCTAATGGGGTAATCGTTGAGAAAAGGTCTAGGGCTTGCTGGAAGCTTGAAACTGAAGGGGTTCAGTATCGCTGTCTGTTGCTAGTCTACTTTCTGTAAACAGCAGAGTGCTCATAGCCTCTTACAGCAGCACCCATTGCTGAGGAGAAAGGAATCGGAGAGTTTTTTTGTAGTGCAGTGAGTAGACAAGCAAAGTTTTATGCAGGTTTACAGCTGCCTTATTGCCTTCTTTTATTAATACGCTTTTGAGCATATTCAGAACGGCCTTCAGATGAGGCAGTGTGTGCTTCAGTTTGTGCTAAGAGTCAGGTTCCGAGGTTCTGGGGAGGAGGTGTAATTTTATTTTCACAGTAAAGATAGTGAAAAGTTATGCTATGAAATTACACTGCTATATAATGGTGCTTTCTTTTTTGCAGTGCATGACCCCTCCGCACAGCCCTGACTTTGTTGAGATGTCAGCTGCTTTGCTCCTCTCCTCACAAGTCACTTATTCCAAACCAAGGACTGTCATGGCAAATACAGCTGCCTGCTCAGTCACATCAGCGACCGGTGCCTCTCCCATTACCAAGCCGTCCGTTATCAACGCAGAGCAACAGTGTGGTCAGAAGCCAGTGATATCTGAATCCTCTGCCCCTCAGCCTTGCAGGGCCATGGCAACAAGCGTCATACGTCACACAGGTGATAGTTCTGCTTACCATCACATTCCTGCTGTGCAAGAGAAAACAAAGGTAACTTCAGGCTACAGCAGTTCCAGAGACTGGTGTGGAGTGGATGACCGAAGACATTCCAGACTGCTACAGGATACGTGTGCTGTAGATGATTTAATTAACAAAACCTCTCCAGAACATCAACCTTATGCACATGACTCCAGTGATATTGTGACCAATAAAGGACAGCTACCAGTCCGGCCTGTTTCGCCGCAGACTCACTTACCAAAGAATTGTGAGAGTGACTTGGAAAAAAGAGCTACCCCGGTGACACCTGCCCCCGTTTCAAGCCCCCAAGTTCTCTGTCAAATGATCCCTTTAAATGGACAAAGCAGTATGATCAATGCCTATGTCAAGCCTTCGACTCCAACAGTCTCAACTCCTATGAAACCTATTTTACCGCAGGCAGCCCCGCTCCCTCAGCCTGTACTCATGGGACCTTCTGTGCCTCAGGGGACCGTCATGTTGGTTCTTCCACAGACTGCTGTCACACAGACGCCACAGTGCCCACAAACAGTAATGACTGTTGGGAACACCAAATTACTGCCCCTTGCCCCTGCTCCTGTGTTCATCGCTTCTGGTCAAAGCTGCACACCCCAGATGGACTTCTCCAGACGAAGGAATTATGTTTGCAACTTCCCTGGGTGCAAGAAAACCTATTTCAAAAGTTCCCACCTGAAAGCCCACCTTCGGACCCACACTGGTGTGTACTACAGAGCAAGTCCTTTGTCGCTCTGGCACTGGCTTGTGTTGGGGTGCTGGAATGTGTGGGATTTGGGGGGAGGGAGTGGGAAAGGAACGAGGCAGGTGATTAGGGAACTTCTGATCATATCTGAGAAGGGAAGAATCTTCATTCTCTGTGGGTGAGCAAAACAAGACAGACTTTGTTCTGAGGCCTCAGCTGACCTCGTAGTGTTAGTTGAATTTCACATGCTTTAGCTGGAGTGAAGCTTTGCTGTCTGTGTGTTTAGGTTGAGTGGCATCCTGCCATCTGGACTAAATAGAAATTAATTGTCTAAGTCCTTTTTTGGGGGGGTGTGAAGAGGTCTGATATAAGCAAACTGTGGTACAGGTAGTTGGTATTAATTGTTATACAAGTAGAAGAGAAGAAGGAAAGTCGGAAATGACAAATTTTTTTCCAGAGTTTTGTTCAGGCTAAATGGGAGTGCATTGAGACTTTGGGCTCTTGTGTTAGGAAGCAGAGCTTCTACAGGAATGTAGTGGTTTATTGAGTTACAAAATGGTAACTTTAACAGTAAATGGAAGTTAATTATAATTAATATGAGCCGATTTGTTCTGTAAAATCTGGTCAGCATGGAGACAGTATACACATTCAACTTATCCTTTTTCTAGCTTCCAGATGTTGTTAAGTTAAAACTAACAGAGTTCTCAGGGACTATTTTTGATGTTGAGGGATAGACATAGTGGACCATTTGGTACAGAATACCTCATTCAAAAGTCTGTCTAATTTTGTTCTTCCTTGGCTTTTTTCCCTTCACTCTCCCTTGCCCTTCTTATTGCATGCCAGCTTCCGTAGCAGGGTTTGCATTAGTTTTCCAGCTTGTCTTTACAGTTCCTTCAGGGAAAGAGCTTAAACCCCATAGGAAGCTGATAATCCTTGTAAACCAGAGCCGAGAGGTGGAATGATGCTTGTACTTCTTGCTTGAGAGTAAGTGCTGCAGGCTGCTGAGTTAACCTGGCACTACAGAATAAACAGCAACAAGTGTCTCTGAGCGTGGGCTGGTGCTGATCCATGGGGATGCTGTGTGTCCCTGTATTGTGATTAAGAGTAGGACATGTACGGAGGGTGAAGAAGCACACTGACCCCTCACTAGGCAGCCCGCATTACAGGGGAGCAGAGTAGTCCAGCTTTCTTTTCCCAGCTTTTCCCTGGACACTGAGTAGCTAGGTGTTACCATGTACATCAAACGTAGAACTTCACTCTCAGTATCTGAAATTAGAGCAATGCTTCTGTGGAGGTTCCTTTCTGCTGGACACTTTTATTCCACTCCAAAGTGTTACCATAAATTTGGGTCATGTGGTAGATGTTTATCTTGAACTTTGTGGGAGTTGCAGGTGGTAGATCATATTGTTTGGGATAGGTCTGATGTTAAGCAGTTGCTCAGGATGAGCAGAAGCTGACAAGGATAGCCTTCCTGGCTGCTGCTGTTCCTGGGTGTGCAGAACTCCCCAAGCTGTCTGTTGTCCCCCCAGCTGTTGTGGGCATTGCAGGACAGGCCATTCCTCAGTGGTACTTGCTGGGGCGGTGTGTTTGGTTATCAGACTAAATTACTGGAGAAGCAGGGCTCTGGGACTTGATTCCAGGCTTCCTGTTTGCCTGCAGTATTTGCTGGTGACATGCAGCAGACATAGAGCTGTGGTCACACAGTGATGGGGCTGGGGGATCAGTCAGTGGATAAGGTAGCTTTAAATCCAGTTTAAAGATGATGAAGAATCTTGGATAATTGGGTTTTGGGATAACTGAAAAAATTACTCCATTAAATAACTTTTAAAGAGATAGGAGGGAAGAAGTAGAAATGATACCTATGGTTTTTCTCTGGAACACAACTGGCACTTGAGCTAATGTTAACAGCAGAGATGAGCAGTTTTGTGGAATTTGTCAGGTTTTGCAAGGCAGGATTTAAGTTAGTTCTTCGATGAAACTGTAACACAGCTTCTCAAAAGTAAGTTATCCTTCTTCTATGTCCTGCAGGAGAAAAGCCTTTCAGCTGCAACTGGGAAGGCTGTGACAAGAAGTTTGCCCGCTCAGATGAACTGTCACGCCACCGAAGAACTCACACAGGAGAGAAGAAGTTTGCTTGTCCTGTGTGTGAGCGTCGCTTCATGCGCAGCGATCACTTGACAAAGCACACTCGCCGCCATATGACCACAAAGAAGATCCCCAGCTGGCAGACAGAGGTTGGCAAGCTCAACAGAATTGCCACAGCAGACAAACCGAAGAGTGGCAGCGCTCTGAGTATGCTCATCCCTGTGACATCGTCTGTCTGTCAGGGCTAGTGAGAGAAGCCTCTTTCTCTACAAACTTTCTGAAGATCAGGAAGAGCTCTGATGGCTACAACGGAACTGACAATGTGGTGTGTTTTTCCCCATGTTTGTGCATACTTTAGCTTCCTTCAGCTTAGGTCCTCTGTTAATAATACTATGTGAGAAATCTGTTATCTGTTGTATTGTTTCTCATCCCTTCCCCCCCCCCTCCTTTTTTTTTTTTTTTCCCCCCAATACTTGGGCAAATGCAATCACCAGCACTTCAGGAAAGCAGAACTCTTTGGAAATGATTTTGGCAATAGGTTAAAAAAGTCACTTGTAATGCTTGCTGTTAATATTTTGATGGACAGTAAAACAGGGTGATTTTTAATTTTTTATACTAGTATTTTCTATACCAAATATATTTTGTATTTATTCATTTTGGTCTTGGTGTGCAGGCAAATTACTCGACCTGCATTAGTAGGGGTGTGCAGGATGAGACCCAGAGTCTTGGGAACTCCTTTTTCAGTAAACCTAAAGAATTACATTCAGAGCATTTTGTAAACACATGATAGTTGATAACTCATAGTGTTTGGGATTTTTCATGCTTTGCAGATCCTCATTCTGCAACAGGCTGGTGCTGTGACACCCTCCTTATGCAGGTGACATTGGAGGTTTGAGATAGAAGCATGTGATTTAAAACAAACCAAACCAGAATTACTTTATTCCAGAAAACAAGTGTTGAAATCCTCAACATTTTCTACGTTCATACCCTTTGTAAGTGACTTTTGGTAGAAGTTTGACATATTGGACATTCCTGAGTCCATACTTCAGTGGAGTAAAGTTTGGAGGAGCCAAGCTGCTCTGATGGAGGTTAGAAGCACAAACACTGTATTAGAAACTTTGGCACTAAAAAGCATGCTTTACTTTCAATCCTACTAAACCAGCATATCAAAATCTACTGAGAAATGCAAAAATGGCAAGATAACCTGTGAATATTAGTTGGGTCTCTTTATTATTTTTTTTTTTTGAGTACAGAAGAAATAGAAAATTAAAGGGTTTTTTTATGTATTGTGGATGCTTGTGCACCTTATAGGAAATTGTTCAAGGCTTTCTTGTACCTGTATCAAAGCACGAGAGGAAGTTCTAATTGTGTCTTGACTTCAGAAATAGCCACCATGTCAACCTGATGATGCTCTTCATGTGGCCTTATACTCCTCCACAGTACTTTGTATGAAATCACCCTTTTCTATTAAATGAGATACTCTCCCTGTTGAATGGATTTTCTTTTACACCAAGTGTAAATGTGGCTAAGAAGTGGAATCATTGGCTGCAGGGGTGCTGTGCTGTAACGGCACGGTGTGAGTAATCAAATAAAATGCCCGTAGGCCTGTTGGACTGCTCAGTTTCCGTGGTGCGGAAGGATGTGCAGATGCGTTGTAGCGGAGCGACAGCAGAGCTGTTGGTCTGTGAAGCGCCAGGTGTTTTGCTGGGAGACAGCTCACCTGCTGAATGAAATCTTTCTGTAGTGTTTATTCCTTCTGGACTCTTCTCTCTTCAGCTGCTCCTTCACTGAAGCTGAGTTGAGCACTGAGGACTATTTTCCCCGGATGTGTGAACTGTGGATAACTGGGAACGCACTCTCTAGCGCTGCTTTGTTCTGAAAGCCTGGTCTTGCTTCCCAGTGTGGGCAAAGCACGGTTCTCATCTATGTCAGTGCAGACCTGATCTCAGCTAGCACTCCCCTGAAATTGGCAGAGACCTCTTTCAACTGAAAGCAGAACATGTTGTTACTTTTTACACTCGTGTGTGGTTTTAATTAGCAGTAGTACGTTTTGAAGCTGCACTAAATTGGGGTATTGTGCTAAGTGTACTGTAGTTTTTGTGCCTGACCTTTAAAGTGTCCGCACCCTGTCCTCTCTCCCCATGCTGTAATCCCCCTGACCACAGCAGACATGCTGGTGAGAGTGTGTGTGTGTGTGTGTGTGTGTGTGTGTGTGCGCGTGCGTGCAAACATTGCTTTGTGCTCTCCCAAGGGCTCGGCTCCTGGTAAAATGGATGCCTGTAGTGCTGCTGTTCTCTGTTGATACCCAGTTTTCAAAATTTGTGGTAAAGATATTTCTGCCCTTTTTTTTTTTTTTTGTTTTAATGCTCAGAAGTCCCTCAGAACAAGAAGTTGGACTTCTGGATGCCATTGTAGCATGCTTATAACTGGGGCAAGTGTGTCCTGCCTCAGTGCAGTAGACAAGTTAGTACTTTTGTTTCTTCTTTTACAGACTAGAACCATTTATGATGTTCACCTGAGCAAAACCCTTTAGAAACTCATGTCGTAACACAGTGAATTGTCACGGGGTGTAAATGATGGAATGGAGAATAGGGAATTTCAAAGAGCGTGTGTAACAATGCGAAAAAAAGACCTCTCCCTCGTTAGGTTTAGGCAGGCTGCCGTTCCTCGGGAGGTGTGCTGCCTCTTGCTGCCCGCGGGTCTCTCTCTTTCGGATATGCACGGACAGCTGAGCTGCTTCCTCCTCCATCTCCTTCCTTCTCTCTGTGGCAGGGTTACTTGTGGGTTAAGCATGACTGGGATAGCTGCTCTCTTTTGCACTTTACTGCCTGAACCGTCTTGTTCAGTCTTGTTATTTTGAGCCTATTATTTTAAAGAAATGGAATCACATTTTTGTACCTGTTTTT
Source organism: Ceryle rudis (assembly GCA_033439905.1). Classification (NCBI taxonomy): domain Eukaryota; kingdom Metazoa; phylum Chordata; class Aves; order Coraciiformes; family Cerylidae; genus Ceryle; species Ceryle rudis. The sequence continues at coordinate 20,858 of JAAGNO010022650.1, read as the reverse complement.
AACTTCTATTAAATAAATAGTATGTAATGTGACTGGTTTTAAATCATAAAAAAAAAAAAAAAAATTGTGAATTTTCAGGTTTTGTACCCAGCCATTCCTGAACTATTTGTTACGTATCTAGGCCAGTGGAACACTTTGGACCCCACTAGCTCACTTACCTGTTGAGGCAGGACTTTTTGGGCCCTGTTGTAAATTGACCACTGCTTGTCCCTTTATAATTTTACACAACGCTTCTTGTGGATTGACTAGACCATGTACACTACTGCTGGGGCTCGGGGGTTTTGCATGCTCTCCAAAAACAAGAGTCTTGGGGTTGATAACTCAGTTCTTCTAGCATGGCCTCCAGAAGCTGTCTTGAACAAAAGGTGATGGTTTGAGTGCGGCTCTGTTTGTGTTGCAAGCTGTGCATGGCATGAACGCTGGAAATAAAGAGGAAATAAGAATTTGACTCAAAAGCTGGCTGCATTTGCCCTGGTTCTTCCTGGTCCCATGCATCTGCTCTCTGGCAGGGAAGTGGCTCTGGAGGGAAAGTGGCTCTGGCAGGATGGGTGTCACCTCCAGCTCTCAGCTGGCAGAGAGCTGTCCAGCGATGGTGGCAGCAGCAGCTAATTCATATTTTTAAGCATCTCTGCTGTTTCTTTTCATCTGACCATTTCCCAAATAGCAGCAGTGTTTATTTCTAGCAGGGTCACAGTTCAGTGGAGGGGAGGAGGAGGAGAGGCTGTGATGACACCAGCTTTCTGTCACAGCCTTTCGCTGCTAGGTGACTCAGTCTGTGCAGTCAGAGCCCTTGGAGAGTGAACTGGGAGTAGTGACTTGAGGCTTTGTCTGCAGAATTGCACATCATTCTTGCAAGTGGGGGGAAGATGGGAAGATGAGAAGATCCCATGGAAGGTCCTGCTTCCTGCTCGGATAAACAACTGGAGGGAAGGCGCTGCTGTGGGATCAATGCTCTGGAAGAGTACCACAAACCCTCCAGCAGGTCTCCATAATGCTTTTGTCTCCCAGGGAAGACATCCCACCTGTCCATTCCTAGTACTGGTTTTCATGGAATATTTTTCTGAGCATCAAGTCATATCCTAAACAGTACTAGTGGTTTTGTTCTAATTTTTATATTGTCTCTTGCTTTGCTTAGGTGAGACATGACAATGGATTTCACAGTTGTGAGCTCATCTTTCTGCTTTTCCTCAGAACCAAGCTGTGGTCTGAGCTGTCTGTGCAGCCAGGAGGTGCAGTCAGTACACATCCTGATGGGACTGGAGCCTGGGACAGCTTCATCATGTGAGAGAAAACAGCTCACCCAGGGGGAAGCCTTCCCAGCTACCCCTGTGCTACCACAGGCATCGTGTGGGCAAAAGTTTCTAGACTGTAGCCATTCTAAACCCATGAAAACTTCACGTCCTAAAGAAAAATGCACATGCGCTCAAACATGTCCATTGGTTTAATGCTACACTTTGCAGTCAGACCACCATTGCTTTCCTGCATGTGGTGACACAGCCAAACCTCCAGCTTGGTGGCAGCTTGCATCATCTTGCTCACAAACTGATGAGCACTGGTCTGCTTGCAGTTAGGATTCTGAGGCCACAGTGCTGGGTGGGCAGAGGTGGCCACGCTTAGTGTGCTCCTCTGGCATAGGCTACAGCTCTGGCTAACTCCAGCTGTGAAAGCTGTGCTCAGCATCCTGTGAATGAAGAAGGTGGAACTTCATCTGTCATCTCTTGTGAGATGAATCCTGCCTCAGGGTTGCATCTGGCTTGAGTTCATCTACTGGGATAAATCTTCTAACCAGTTTTGAAGCTGAATCCGTGAGTTCATCTGCCTGTTTACCTTCCGTTTATGTCTGGCAAGGCAGCTTGAGGCAGGCAGGCTATGGCCATGAGAAGGCAAACTTCTTCCATGTGTGCAGAAAGAGTAAATCATGACTCAAAACCTGGCAACCTACAGGCTAAGGAAACGAAGAGATGGTTCAGGAGGATGCTGGACTGCCTCAGACACATCTGTTCACAGTCCACGCAGTCTGTTTGGGATTACCTTCCCTGCAGGGAGTCATGTTAGCACTGAGCCATCTTCTTCCCAGACTAATTTTGTCCTCTGTCTAATGCAGCCTTCCTTGTTTTCTGCTTCATTCCTTGAGTGGAGGAGGAGGAAATTGGGTGACTTTTACATCCTGATGTGTGAAGAAGGCCATGGAGACATCTTACACATGCAGAAAACTTGAGGAAGTTGGATCATAACCTTTCCTGGGAGAGTTTTTCCTAGATGGGACAAATATGTTAGGTTTCATTTTCTCCCTTGTAGTATCCCTTGAGTCTAGAGCAATTTATTTTCTGTTGGTTAATGTTGTCCAGATAAACCCACTTCACCCTATGCAAATAATTGCCATGTCCTGTGTTCAAAGTGTGGCTTAAAAAACCCACCAAGTTGTGGATTCAGTCTGTGTCAGGCATCTGGTCTTCACCTGACTCCCCTGTCAAGTGCAGTGTGAGCTCCACCACGCTCATGTGGTGCAACTCCAGGGCTGAGCGTCATTTGGGGCAGTGTCTCTGTTTCAGCTCCTAGGGTGTGTATGTGTGAACAGATTGGCTGCAAGCTTGTGGAGGTTTGATCCTCACAGGAAGGAGGTTGGGGAAGAGCATCCATGGGGTGGTGTGGGTGCCACTCTTTCTCCTCTAATATTGTGAAGGTGGGCAGCAGGGTGCCAGATGTGATGCATCGGGGAGCTATTAGCTGCTCTGCTCTCTGAGGTCTTGGCAATGAGATGATGGCAGATTCATGTATATGGGAGCCATCCTCACGTGCACTAAGCAAAAGGACAGGCATTCAGGGTCCCAGAGACAGAAATGCACTATGAAGGTCTCCTATCCTGAGGAGCTATGGTTATGGTGACTAGCTGTTCTTCATTGTTCTTTCCAGATGTCTCACACAAATAGGGATCAAGTCACAGCTTTGTTTTCCCCACTCAAGTCTACCTACAGCTCCTAAATGAATTCTTGAAGCTTGTAGAAGATTTCCCCGAACAACTACACACCAGGTGGAAGACAACTTGCTTCCTAAAATGGCTCCATCACTGGTCTGTTTTCTTAGTTGTTCTTTGGGCAAGAGTTCTGCCTATTTTCTGGGCTACTGAAAAGGCAGAGCCCTGCATCCATTACAGTGCTGCCGGAATGAAGACACATCTACAAAGGAAGGGAAAAAAAGGATTCAAAACGTTTGTTTGCACATGAAAAACCCAGGTTTGAGTGAAACCCAGAGTCTGAGTAAGTGTGCAAATCATCTCTGTAGTTTGAAGTTCATTTGGTTTGTTTTTTTAAGATCTTGGGCTGGGTTATTAAAAAATATGGCTTTAATGTTTTCAAGACCAGTACCTTTTAGCTGGAATCTTGTTGCAGGTAAGAAACCTCCAGAACACATGGAAGTCACTAAGTTCAGAAGTGGCCGTATCTGCTTATGCACTAAAGAGTAATTTTTCACGATTAGGTAAAATAATGACTTTCTTCAGTCCTCTCAGGAAGTGTGGTTTTACCTCACTTAAAAAAATAGTAGTAATAGGAGGTGTGTATAGACAGCCGGCTGGCTGGTGAGGATCTCTTACTCCTTTTGGATGGCTGCAAAACACGGTGTGTAGCATTTGTCTGTGTTAGATGAATAATGTAGTGATTTGGTTAATACATGTGGCCTTTTGCAGTTTCATTAATGGGGATTAATAATGTCAGCTGAAAACCTGTGCTCAGCTACCTCATCTTATGCTGCATGTGTTAGATGGGGGGGGGGGAGCAGTTTCTAAAATGAGGAACCAGAGATTCTCCAGAACCCTATTTAAATCCAGCAGAATGATTTTGGGGAGAGGAAGGACTACTGGGAAGCCAAACCTTTTTAAACCTTTTTTTTTTTTTTTTTTTGGTCTTACAAGCAGTTGTGCTTTGGTGGTGGTTATAAAGGAATACAATTAAAAGAAAACACACTTTCTGATAATTCAGCTGGTGGGATGTCGGCACTCACTGCCTGAGTTGTGACAAAGTGATGTCTGTAGTGCAATTACCCCTATTTTTTTTTTTTTTAAAGAGCCATTAATTCAAGAAGTTTCTCTTGAAATTAAATGTGGGCTCAGGTACTTCTTCAATATCTTTATTTACCTGCAAATGTTCTGGTGTCCTATTTTCCCTGAGCAAAGGATGGATCACACTGAGACCAGGCAAATAAACTCTGCAATTGTGTCTTCCTAGGTATCAACGCCCCTGCCACCCTCCTGGTTTTGGTGACACAGATTTGATGCAGGTGGAGGAGCACAGTCCCTGACAATTCCAGGCAGACCGGGGAACAGGCTGGGTACCACCACCCCCGTTTTGCATATTATGAGAACAAGGCAGATGGTTGTGAGTAGTTCTGTGGCGGCTGGCTCTATGGTCAGAGCACAGCACTGAACGTGCATCACTCCACAGCATGGAGAAAGCCTGTGAGACCACGGCACAGTCGGAGGCCTCCTTTTGTATCCCTAAACTTCTTTCTCCCCTCTCTTCCCTGGTGCAGTGACTGACCCAGCTGCATCACTCCCTTCTGGACCTTCCCGTGTTCCTGTGGCAGCTCCTTTACTCTGTGATACCAGAAAGGTTACCTGTGAAACACTCTGCACCTTAATTCTGGGTGCATAACTGTGCTTGTCCTTTAGCTATTTGGTAAGCTAATTTTGCAATGAAGCTTGGAGTTTTGCTGTGTTCAGTCAAGAGAGATTAGTTGCAGCCTAACAAAAGTATGTTTAGTTCAGTTTCTCCAAAATTGCTAGTACTTAGGTTTTCTTTTAGGAGCACCTGAAATGTGTTATAGAGCTGTTACCTGGGCCAGTCAGCAAATGAAGCCTTGGAGAGAGAAGGTCTGGGAGGGGAGGCAGGGCATGGGCAGAGCGATGGTGGGGGAGACAGAACCTGTGTCCCTGCCCGAGCTCTGCCCAGTGTGAGGGGCAGTGGCCATCGTGCTCTGCCTGCTGGTGTTGCAGCGTGGTCTGACAGCAGCGTCACTTTCCTTCTGCTTGGCTGTGTCACCAGAGGCCACCCAAAAGGACATCAATATGCAACGGGGGAGCTGCAACCAAGCTCCTTGAAGCATCTCCCTGCATGTGCCAGAGACCTGTGGGGCCTTGGCACCAAGTCCTGGCCAAAGGAAGGGAATCCATATTGAAGGGAAATCTGAAACAGTGTGGTGATTAAAGCAAGACAGGGTATGGACTACCATAGTCACCTACGGTGTTTGAGTCAGCAGGTCTCCTGTGTTTTTCCTGCTCTCCATGGGCATGTTTGGCTCACTCCAGTAGGTCCTTGAGAGCTGCCAAAAGCTAATACAAGCTCTGGAAGATCTGGCTGCTGACACTTGACATTCTGCAGAAAAACTGTGTTCCTGCCACAGCTCAGCAGTTTTAGTATGTCTAAAAATGACTGTTCCTGACAAAAAAAAAATAGTAGTATCATTAAAAATTGTTTTTTGTTTTGCTGGTTTTTTTTTCAGGAAGATTAGAGAGCCCTTGCTCCAGAGAGCTTACCCAACTTCAGCCAAGCTATGCAAGAACACCTGCTCTCTACTCTGACTACTTCTGAGCCACTGAGGCAGCTCATAGAATGGTTTGGGTTAGAAGAGACCGTAAAAATCATCTAGTTCCAACACCCTTGTCATGGGCAGGGACACCTTCCACTAGACCAGGTTGTTCAGAATCCCATCCAACCTGGCCTTGAACACTTCCAGGGATGGGTCATCTACCACCTCTCTGGACAACCTGTTCCACTGCCTCACCACTCTCACAGTAAACAATTTTTTCAGTGTGCCCAATCTAAATCTACCCTCTTTGAGTTTCAAACTATTACCGCTCATCCCAACAAAGCACCCCAGTCACTGTGCAGGAACTCTGGAGGAGGTTGACTCCTTTTCTGCTGCCTACCATTTTGGGCTGCCTGGCAGCTCCTGAGCGCTCAGGCAGAGCCCTGAGGCAGAGCTGGCCAGTTTCAATGAAGGCTGCTGTAGGAAATACAACCAGAGCAGGAGTTTGTGTGCCTGCAGTCTAGTCCAGTATCTGCCTCATGGTATCTCTCCAAGGATGTGTTTTGCTCAGTCTCTGCAGGCACCACAAAATAATCTGCCATGTAACCTGGAGAGCCTTTTTCAAAACAGCATTCAATGCCTTTACTGAGGGTTACACAGAGTACAGATGCATTAATTTCTGTTTCACAGATACCAGGAATTACAAAGAAGTTAAAATACATCATCTCAAAATGTGTCCTACTGATGCCTCTTGCATTTACACAGTCTATGTGAAGATTTCATCTGATGTCTTTTATGTTTCAGTTGAAGACAGAAAGAAGGTATTTTTCTACTTCTGATAATAAGCAACTATTCATAATATATTAAGGTGCAGAAAAAGTAAAGGTAGAAAACCTAAAATACCAGGTTTCCCTGTCAGAGAGCACTGAAAATATATGTTTTTCTTTGGAAAGCCATCTTTCTGTTTCACTTTGCAGTCAGCTAATGCCAAAATGCAGTGATTTTTCTTTGAGATTACCTGCAATAAATAAACGGGAAGGCCAGGACTGGTAATTCTAAAAACTGATTGCAAAGAGCTGCTCTGCAGTAACATCTAAGTCCCTCTCAAGATGGATGGTGGCTGGTCACAGCGAGGCAGCACCAGGGATGTACCTCCTGCTTTTGCTGGACAATCCATGCCAAGGAGACCCAGGTACCACAGTGATGCTGAGATCCCACCCCAAAGGTATTGTACAAATCTTACGCTCCCTGACGGTGCCCAGGAGGCTCGTTTGTCTAGATGGTGGGATTTCAGCTCCAGGATGACACTGTGTATGTACTGGATGGTGTGCTCACTCCCCTTTTCATCTTACATCCTATACTGGGGAGAGGACCATATTTGAAGAGACAGTGCCAAATTCAGACATGGACCATGGGCTTGCACAGTGGAAGGAGTGAATTGGGCCTGTTTTAAGTAGCAGTAACATGAATTTCATGCAACACCCCCTTAAGTGAGATCTGAATCAACTTATTTTACTGTATTTTTTTTCCCGATAAGACAAGAGAAGACCTTCCTTCTAAGCACCATGTCTGAACACTTCTATTCTGATACTTCAGTTCTAGTCTATCTTCATTTGTAAATACCATCAAAATATTGATTCATGAGATGAACTGGTCCTTCTTCCAGCGGCACTGATCGGAAATCTGCAGTTGGTGAGGATCTTTGCACTCTCATTCAGAGCTGGGCAGGTGAGCTTTCTTCTCCATGCTTCCCAAGCAGCCACACTGCCTCTGATGCTTCAACTCCCTTTGCAACCCACCTCTCCTGTGCCATCTCACTGTGCAAGGGGTTATTTTGTCAGCAGCATTTTTTCTCCATCTGGGCCTCTGGGAACGAGCTTGAAGTACTTGTGGCATCGGGCTGGGTTCAGCGGCCGTACTCTCGCTCAATGCTTGCCATGAGCTCCTCCTCTGAGTAATCGTAGGATATTGTGGATTGTTCCGATGGCTTCTTGCTGTTCCTTCGTGTGCACCTGCCAGGGAAGAGAATGAGTTACTGGTGTCATGAGTTGCAACCAAAATATGAACTCAGGTAACTCAAAGTGCTTTTAGGATTTTTATTTATTTTCACACTAGCACAACTCTCCCACAAGTGGAAACTGATGTATACAATTCAAAGGGAATTGGCATGGTCTTTATCAGTATTATCAGAGGTGTTTTATGTTGGGTACAAGGAAAATCTGTCCCAGACTCATTATGTAGCATCTACTGACTTACCATTTCTGTTGGGATGAGATCTATCTCACCCTTGGTCTTGCAGCTGGGATGAATTTGGTCATTAGCAACCTTCAATGAAAAAACTGAGGACCTATTTGTTAGATTAAATCACAGGAGCTGCCCCAATGCACTGAGTAAATGTAGAATCAGAATTTAAGAAAAGAATCCTGAAATGCTTTTCTAAGGACGCTCTGTCATACAGGGGAACTGCTTCCATAAACTGCTCTCCTAGGGTGAGGGAGCATCCACAACACTCCTGAATCAGGCAGCAGCCAGCCTCCTGCTGCTGTCACTGGGGAGCAAATGGCACCAGTGCAACCCTTCCTCTGTTCTTAGTGGTCCAGGTCAGAAAGGCTTCTGCCCAGTCCAGCTGCTCTGACCTAGCTGGGTTAATGCCATGGCCCCTGCATGTCAGAAATAGTTTGATGTTTTCCCTGGAGCCACCTGATGACCAGCTGGCATGACAGCTGGGTCATGTGGGTGTCCTACACTTACTTATGTTGCTCTGTGCCCTTGATGGCAAGTTCCACTGGCAGCAAGATGGCAGCAAGTAGGATTTAGCAAGTGGACTCTTCTGCTTACTCTTTTTATTAATTTTCCTTCTTCTCATGAGCTACAGGCAATATGGTTTCCACTGCAGTAAACTGAAAGCTGGGAAGAAAGCTAAAAGCCCAAAAGCTCAAGCCATACACCAGGACCTACAAAGCAAGAACTGGGAAAAGGAAATGCAGAAATATGACTTAAACACGCGAGTTACTGATTTAAACTCCACACTGTGACAATCCTTAAACTAATTTTACATGACCTGATGAATTAGAGGCAGAGCTCTTGGCAGCTTTGCTTGCAGGCCCACAGAAGAGTCATTGTTTCTCTTAGTGGTTACATAATTTCCCACTGTTAATTATTCTTGATGCTTTGGCTTGTATGGTGACCTCGAAGCATGGGAGAAAATCTTCAGGTAAAACTGGAACTCATTGAAACATATATATACTTTTAAAAAGACAAAAGCAAACCACACTTACCATGCATACCCCAGAAGTGAGAGGAATAGAGAGGGCTGCATTTATTTCAAGAGCAAAGGAAATGCAAGTTGCTGCTCATCTTTTTTTTTTTTTTTTTTTTTTTTTTTTTTGTGGCAAACTTCTGTATCATTTAATATGGAAAAACTGAAATAAATTCTAAAATGTTAGGTTTAATCTGGATATAAGGAGAAACTTCTGCACCCGAGGACAGCAATCAGAGGAACAGGCTGTGGCTGCACCAACTCCATCCTTGGAGGCTTTCAAGAGATGATGAGACAAAGCCTGGAATGTTCTGCTTTGACCTCACAGACAATCCAGCTTGGAGTGGGAGATTAGACTAGAGATCTCCTGAGGCCCTCCCAACCTGGACCTTGATCTCAAAGGCACATTGGTGGAGCTTTTCCTTCTGGTCCTGGAATTAAGTGAGGGGCTGCAGCAGGGAAATCCTGAGCAGAGGATGTAGGCAGGATGGGAACTGGGGGACCACGAACCTGCTCCTGCGCTCCTCCAGATGCTCCAGCAGAAGAGGATACCCCTTGCTGCTCTCCTCAGCATGCAGCCAGGGCTGCAGATCAGGGCTTGCAATCACACTCAATCTAACTGAGAGCTGTTAGACTTTCTTATTTGGAAAATAACAGGACAGTACGTTAAGGGGAAAAAAAGTCAAACCCCAGATGATCTGGTGGAAGAGGGAAAACTGGAAAGAGCAAAGCTGCAGGAGGAAGAGCTGGCTGAAAACATAGAAGAGGGGACTTTGCAGCACGGTAACACAGCAAAGAAGAGAAAGGCCAATGCAACACCATCAAGATTACTGTGCAGACTTCTGGGTATCTCATTACTGAAAAGTTATTAACAGCTTGAAGGGAGTTTAGAAAGCAAAGCAATTTAGGAAAGAGGAGAACAAGAAATGTGCTCCATTTCAGCTAAAGGCCTCTCTGTGTTTAAAGATTATTAAGGGAAGGAGGAATTTATTTATTTTTTAAATGGGAAGACGATGAACTAGGCAATGAAGTGAAGGAAATGCAAAGGGCAAAATTAGACCAAAAGTCTTTGAGCAAGACCCCAGGGGTGGAGATGGCTGTCAGTGCTACCTCCCTGATGTGGGGGGAGCTGCCTGTGGGCTCTGTTGACGATGTTCCTGATGGGTCATTAGCCTGATAAGCTCCAAGGTAGAAACCTTGGCTGAAAATTAGGTTGGGGTGAATCTAGGCCAGTGTTTTTTATTGTTTTGCTGAGGATGGGAAAGTCCAGGGTTAATCATTAAAATGCCTTCTGCAAGACCTTGCAGCTGAAAAATGGGTCAAAACAACGCCCCAGTAACTCTGCCAGCGACATGAGCCCTGGCAGAAATTATAAGATCAGAGTTCCTGAGCTGTGTAATCCCACCCGTGGACTATCAGATGCTAGAGAGCAGTTCCCAAAAGAATTGCAGGGGGGAAAGAGAGTAACTCAGCATGATCAAAAATACATCCACTTGTATCCCCATGCACATCAAAGGTATTTATCACAGCCTGGTTTAGATGCTTATGTGATGTCATGCAGGCATGTTTGCAGTAGAGGAGGTGCACACCTACAGCACCTATCTTGTGTGACTGCTTTCTTGGCAGATAGTATTATGTCTTCATACTTAGTTTTTTTCCCTTCTTGATTGACATTTATTTCTTCTTTAATTGGGAATTTCTTCTGTCAGCAACTCTACCAAAGCATGGCTGACTTTTGCTGCCTGTAACATGTTTACCTAGAATAATTCTAGCCACAGAAATGTGAAGGATAAGACACATCACCACGCACATTAACTGCTGTTTCTGGAGCTTGATTTGATGTGATTTCTTTAAAATGCATTTTTTCTGGGTGATGGACCATCTCCAGAAAAACTGTTTGCATGCAGCTCTTGCCAGCAGACATTACAGCCCTGCTTATCCCGTTTGGTACAGGCACTTCACACATGAGCTGACCTATAGGGCTCTGCAGTGGGTGTAAAGTAAACTTCACCTAAATGAAAACAAGGTCCTGCTTCACCATCCCAGACTGGAAAACAATTTCTGCTGTCTCAAGTCTTCCCTTGAGGGGAAGAGGGAGAGAGAAGGAAAGCCCTGGCAGGGGACAAGAGGGGCCAGTGAGAGCCTGGGGATGGGGAGCTCAGTGAGGGACTGCAGTAGGGCCAAGCATGAACCCTCAGAGGAGACTGCTCAGTTGCCATCATAGCCCAAAGCCGATTGAGGATGCCAGAGAGCCCGAGAGAGGTTACCACCCCTGTGAAAGCGCCTGTACGAGCCTTGCTGTATGAAAACTGGGAACAGGCATGTTTTTCCAAGTGCTTCCAAAACCAGCAGCCTTCCCAGGTGAGGTCCCTGCCCACTGGGAGGGAGGGAAGCAGCTGGTGTGGGGGATTTCACGTCAGAGCTACCAGCACTGCTCGGTGTTAGTAGGTTACACAGCCAAACAGCTAGGATCTGCAGGTTCACCTGCTCTTGAGTGCTGCAGGAGCAGAGTATGACAGTCAGAGGGAGCTTAACATTGAAGAGAGTCACTCTTTAGCATAAAGAGATGGTATTTTAAGATGGTTTTTCAATACTTTTTGTTTCATCTGGGTGTCTTTAATACCTGCATCAAATAGTTCCCGTTGCTTTTGGTGCAGGCTGCTTGGTAGCTTTTGCTTGTGGAAGATTTCAGATATTTTTTTTTTTTTGGCAACAAGTGCTGTAGGTCTCCACCATTCCCCTGCCCCTGAGGGACACTCATGTCTCTAACTGGTGTAGCATGGGAGCATCTCATGGTTTTTCTCTTATGATTCCTGGGGAGCGAAGAGACGTTATCCTACTTTTTTACATGCTGCAGAGCCCACAGATGGCCTGGGAGTGAACCAGGGCCTGAGCTAATCATTGCAGATCTTCTCCCCAGCTTTTTCAAGGTGCCTCTCTAACATGTGGCCATCCTAAATTCTGCGTTGCTTATGACCAGGAGTGAATATCTGGATGGCACTTGAGCTGGAGCCTGAATCTTTTCAGGCAGTACAGCTCCTGGATTTTTTGAATTGGCAAATAGGTAGAAGACAGAGTATTTTGGTTTATAAACCATTGCACACCATTCCTACTTCTCTTTTGCACAGAGGGAGGCATGTGGGAACAGGTTTCCCCTTTATTCTCCCTTTGTTCCAGCTGTTTTCTCCCTTTGAATATATAACAAAAGCATGAGGTACTCACTGATAGTTGGCATTGTTGTTCTCTGGGCCCGGTGGGCTTCTGGTTGACAAACCCTGGGAAAGAAGAAAAGTCACATGTTTCAGTCACAGCACTTCAAAGTTGAGGGAGGTGATTCTGCCGCTCTACTGTGCTCTGGTGAGACTCTGCCTAGTGTACTGTGTCCAGCTCTGGAGTTCTCAGCACAAGAAAGATAAGGACCTGTTGGAGGCGGTCCAGAGAATTCCAAAAAAATGGTCAGAGGGCTGGAACACCTCTCATATGAGGAAAGGCTGAGACAGTTGAGGTTGTTCGGCCTGGAGAAGGCTCCATGGAGACCTTATTGATGCCTTTCAGTACTTAAAGGGGGCTTACAAGAAAGATGAAAAGAGGTTTCTTACCAGGACCCATATCAACAAGACAAAGGGCAATAATTTTAACCTGAAAGAGGGTAGGTTTAGATTGGACAAAAGGAGGAAATTCTTTACAATGGAGGCACTACAGCAGGTTGCCTAGAGAAGTTGTGGATGCCGCGTCCCTGGAAGTGTTCATGGCCAGGCTGGATGGGGATTCAAGCCACTTGGTCTAGTGGAAGATGCCCTGGCCCATGGCAGGGGGGTTGGAAATGAATGGTCTTCAAAGATCTGTTTCTACCCAAACCATTATTTATTTCTATGAAACCTATCTCTGCCTATAATGGGCTATATCTGCCCTGGTTTAAAACCCCAAACAACCTCTGTGGAGACAATACAGGTACAAAGTGTCCCCTTTCCCGTTCTGCCAGATCTGCTTCTGTTCAGGGCAGCTGGGTGTCTGCAGCTACAGAACCAAAATCACTGAACATTAACTCGTTAAACCTCCCAGTTTTCCTGTGAATAAGCACTGCCCAGCTGGCTGACAGCAGTATGAAAATACCTGCTAAGGAAGGACGTTACGACAACACGGACCAAATTCTTTCCACCTGACAAAGCCATTTCCCCAAAATGATCCATCTGGAGTGAAACATCTACTTTCTCTGTGCTGGAAACACACAGATTTCCAAAGGGACACACTGGGGCAGGAGCAACTAAAGCCAAACCTAATGGCATTTTAAATGAGAAGATGATGGGACATGGTGTCTATCTGAACCCTCAGCTGGCTCAATAATAAAATGAACCCCCTGTAACCAGATGCTACTGAGAATAATGTAACTTTAATCTTTTTGTATGTCTTTACTGTACTCTCGTGGAGAAAGGAAGGGGGACAGGGACAAGGGCTGTGACTTTGCACAGAACTAGACCCATTTTAGCTTGCCACTATTTCTTCTGAGCTGCAGTCCCAAAGCGGGTGGGCCTTCTTCATACAAGCTACCCTGAATCTCATGATGACACTAACAGATGTTAAATGGGTAGCACACAGAACCAAAGAGAGGACTTGGCTGCCAGAAAATAGAAATGAAAATTTGTTCCACCAGGGTGGAAAAGAGGAAAAAAATCTATACAAAAAAAAAGGGAAACAAAGGAACCAGGGACTGGTGTGGAAAAGGTTTTAGTTCAGAGTCATCACCTGTGCATCTTCTGGTGGTTCTGCAGGGCTGGGTGGGATCAAGTGATTCCTCAGTAAGATAACATATCTGTTCTTCAAATAGCTTAAACCTGTGTTTCCTTGAGGTCCAGCAGTGCATGGGATGGCTGCTGCTAAGTGTGGGAGCTATGGAGAGGAGATACCCCTCTCTAGGCAGCGCTGGTACAGGAATGATGGGTTAATGCAGTTTTGAGCCGATTTAAATCAGTTGGTATCGGTCAGGCTTGGATGTGCTGTCTGCTGGACATGTCCACCTAGGTGTCTAACTGTTGTTATTGCACAGCACCTGATTTTAATTTGAAAGATGTTTTCACTCCTTCCTTAGCTGGTTCTCCTGTGGATGGACAGGAGTTGAGGTTTAAACACAGCAGTCTCTGGCATGGGTAGGCAGGTAGGTGCCTGGCAGCAAACTGTTCAGCTCTTCCTTGCTTCTTGCGTGGGCTTTGTGCTACCATGGTCACCTTTGGTTCCCATGCTTGAGCAGGTGAGGGGGACTGCAGCAAAGTCATGCCTCTCTCGTGGCACTGGGTCAATGCCTCTTTTAAGTGAGTCCTAAGTAGCTTTCATTTCTGGAGCTAGGAAAGACTGTGTCTGCTATCCATGGTCTTTCATGTCTGATAGGCTGCTTGCTTAAGACTACAAACTAAATCTCTATGAAAGACTTGTAACATCTTTTGATACCTGTCAAAAGGCAACCTGCTTCCTTTCAGACGAGCCCCTGCTCTTTCACAACACTGTCTTTCCTCTGGAAGAGCTTGAGCTGTTCTAGAAACAGCTCCTGGGTCCAAGCAGGGACGGGGCTATGTGAGAAAGCCGACAATGAGGGAAGAGAGTTCATGCTTGGTTATTTAGCATCATTTCTTGGCCATCTTCCACAAGCAACAAGAGCAAGCAGCAGTGCCAGGACACTGTGCTGAGCTCCAAGGGCTGACTTCTGGGAGTGTACCCCACAACACAGCCCCTCGTTCTCGTCATCACCATCACCCACTGAGCTACTGCTGTTGCCCTGGTTTTCTTCCACCAGACAAAGAACATTATCCATCCTTGGCACCAAGGGGAATATAGTTCCAGGAGTGCTTTGAGGCTGCTCTTCCCACAGTGAGAACCCAGCCTCCAACACTTCTGGGTGAAGGATGGGTTTGGATCATTTTAGGGAGGGGTTTGAATTGTACAGTAGGTTGTCTTTTTTTCTTCCCTTGTGGCTGACTCCTCCATATTACGAGCTGTACGTGTTGTGTGGGTGGAAGGCAGAATTAATTAGTCATCAGGACAGAGCAGCTCTGGTTAGCAAAATCTGCTTCTCTGTGCAAAATTAGCTCCCACCTTCTCCAAGGGACCTGTCAGCAACAACACATTTCCTGAGAGAATTTGGCACTGGCACAGGTAAATACCTATTGACGGTGAATCTGGTGCGTGAGGTAAAATTGGTGGCGCCTAAACCCAAAATTCATCTCCATCCTCTGCCTTTCCACCACTGTCAGAGCCCCCACACTTTCAGAGCTACTCCTAATTCACACGGGTGAAGGGCACGTGGCTGCGTGATGCCCGAGTGACACCGTGTGCCAGGCAGCAGGCAGCACGGGCAGCACCGTCTGCCACCGGCACTGAGACACCATCAAAACTGACCTCACCCAGCCTGCTCAGGAGTGCTGTAATGTGTATGTTGCAATTTCAGCAGCTAATTAGAGTTAGCCTTTTATGTGAGTTGGATGATGTACACGTCACGATACTTTAATATTATGGGTTCCTATCCTACAGCTAAATAAGTAATTGCTGGCCTGGTTGGCCTATGGCCTGTGAAGAGATAAATGAAGTCAGCTTCTCCTTTCTGCAGCTTGCAGTCATCTTTTTATTACTCATCCAGACCGCAGCGTGTCTCCTTGTTTTCCATCCTGTTCCCAGAATAGGCATCTTGTGCTGGGGTCTGTCGTGCTACAAAGCCCCATGTTGCCCCACCTTGCCACATCCTCTGAGTTTAAAGGCTTGGACTTTAAGCTCACCCAGTGTGTACTCGGGCTTAATGTAATGTAATGAGCTGTGGAGTGGTTTGACAGCCGTTGCACACATGGGTCAGCCATCCTTTATGTTTAGGCAGCAGCTCCTGGGAACAAGGAAGAGCAGAGAGGTGGAAGCGGGAGCTATTATTCTCTACTGTGTGCGTGAACCAGTGCTCCCTGTGTACAGCTTCCCACTCCTGCCAACCTGATGCAAGCTGTTGCTGGTATCCCTCATCCATCCTGTCAGCTCGCACTCCCCCTGCTCCCTGCCTTCTCCCACTGTCAGCTCTAGCAGCTGTGGGTGAGCTGGGTGACAACACCCTGCCTTGGGACCTCTGGGACAATCTGGAGCTGTTCACTTTTCAGGACTCTGAGCTGGTCCTCAGTTGTGTTGAAACCACTAAACTACAATCTTGACTACAGTCTCACCCTCTTCATGTCCAAAACCAGGTGGCCAAATTCAAGCTACCTTTTGGGGGTGGTCCCTGTCCTGGCCCCTGAACCATGCCCAAGTGTTACTTGGGAGACTGCAAGTTGGGTCAGGCCAAAACCTTGTCAGGGACCATCCTAGCAGCTCAGGAGAGTAGACCATCATGGTCTGATGCCAGGTAGCTGCTACAGTATAGTGTACCAGTAGAGATACAGCCCCAAGATGGAGTAGAGATACAGACCCTGAGAGGTCTGTTCATATACAGGGGAGCCTAGAGAGTGGCTGAGCTGCCTAAAACACTTACAGGGGAGCAGTGTAGTCCTCTGCCAGTGCTGGTCCACTGGGCTGTGGTTTCATAGCATGACTTTTCTGCAGGATATATTCTAGTGCCTACTTCCCTGCCTCTTACAATTCCAAATCCCTCTTCATGAACACCCTGTGAACCGGACCAGGGGACCAGTTTAAGATGAAATTAAAACCTCCCACCTTGGAGAGGAGGGGGGGGTGATGTCAGGCAGAGCACATTACAGATGCAGTTTGCAGCACAGCTGCAGATGGCTGAGCTGGTACAGCAGAAAGGCAGCACCCTCCAGCGACGCCAGCAAATGATGTGGGTGGCTAAGCCAGTCATCACTGCCGAAAAGAGCCTCTCACGAACCCACAGCCAGAGTTATTGCTGCCAAAAATAACTTGCTTACCTAACGTGTCCATAGGTACCAAACGGGCCGTATAGCCCCAGCTGCATCCTAGGCAAAGCACTCCCAGCCTTGCTCTGGTCTGCAGCAACATCCTCTGGTCAGCAAAGGAATTAGGAACAGGCGGTGGATGGGAAGTAGGCAGAGATACAAGGAGTTCCCATGCTTCTCCTCTCCTGCCAACTAAAACACCAGCTCCCGGCTATTCTGCGCATGCCCTGTGCTTAGTTTTTAGATCAGGAATGGCTTCAGGGCAAAAGCAAGCCATGCTCTGCTAAGTGATGGAGGGGGAGAAAATACCTGGTCAGCAGTTTTCCAAGCCCAGCTGCAACACAGCTGTGCCGGGAGGGTGACACCGGCTGAGGGGACAGCATGGCTTGATGCATGCTGGGCTCTGGTGAAGTTTCAGGTGCTTTTAAAAAGACAAGGAACATGAAGTGAGAGAGAGGGAGACCTTTTGCTCGGCAACCTCCAGATCCACACCTGGACAGTAACTGTGGAATCTGAAATAATTTGACTTTGAATTTTTACTTAGCTGCTTCCCCAGTTTGGTGTTCACCTTTTCTGAAGCTCCTTGGCCAGTGAAACACAGATCCCTACACAGCACCAGGAGAACATCTCAACTCAACAGAATTTATGAACATTAATACAACCAGGAAGAAAATGCCTAAATAAATTACTAGCAGCACTGAATTGAAAGGTCAAATTTCTGTGGGGGAGAAGCACATTTTAACTAGAGTAGTAAAATAAACCTATCTGAGTTCCTGTAAGAAACTAATGGGGCTTGACATTAAATGTCCCCACAGGACCCCTATGTGTTTGCAGCCGGGACCAGCTAGCCACGAGATGACGCTACACCACATCAATCTGCTGAAAGAACATTTATCTGGCTGAAAAAAAAATCAAGCAGAGCTTTGAAGACCTGGCTATTCTGAAAGTATACAATAGTACCTCTAAAAGTTGGTTAATACACCCTCTACCTGTGTTATTCCTGAGCTGCAGCTGGGGTGATCGCCTTACTGTAATCACATCCTGTCTCCCATTGGGAAGAGTGATGGCTCCGTGGAAAAAGCTGGTAAAAGCAAGACCCTAACATGTCTGCATGATTATTCCATTTCAGGAAACCAGTGGGGAAATGCCTGAGGCTGTGGCTTCTCCCATGGTTTCCACCAAGAGCTGCTACCCTCCTCTATGCTGTGACAGCACCTGCAAAACCACAAACATCTTTTCTGTCTTGAATAAAGAAACAAGGAAAAAGCATGTACAACCACCCAGAATTGAGGGCAAACCTGAAAATGGACGTTTGATGCTGATAAGGAAGGAGGTATTGGGATCTGTACCACACTGTGTTGAGGTTCCCCATGAGGATTTGGTTCCCAGTCCGCTGCTGTGATGTGCTTTCACCCTTCTCACTCCCAAGCACTATTTGGATACAACAGAGGTAGCTCAAACCTTTAAATGCTGCCACATCTCTCTCCACCTGGCCTAACCACACATTGGCACCGCCAGCTTGCTGCTGGATGACAAAGTGCATCAGGGTTCAGGTGTGAAGCACAACATTGGTGTACATCACACCCAGGAGAAACCCAGCTGTGACAGCAGAGAGCTGAGTACCACTTCTTTTCCTCCTCCTTCTCCTCCCCCATCTTTTCCCCATTAGCTCTGTTGAATCAACTCATCCTTTCTTCTCTGAAATTTCTTTGCTCATTCTTCAATTCGCAAAGTTTAACAGGGCAAAGCAAGCAAGTTCCCACCGCAAGATTACAGATTACAAAGGAGAGGCTGAGAATCTGGCAAGACCAAATTAAATTGTCCTCAAAATTTCTAGTAAGGAACTAGTGATGTAACAAAGCTGGTGTCCCTTTCCAGAAACCTCCTCCACTAGCCTCATGGGAAGGGTGGGACTGAAGTTTGCACAATGACCTAAAAGACTAAATTGCATCCAGTAAACAAGCAAAACTTGGTGCTACAAACAGCTTCCTCCCTCTTTTTCTCAGGCTAGTGACTTTTTAAGTCTCAGAGAGTCAGAACAGTAAGCCCATGACTACTGTCTACTGCCTGTACCATGGCCACCTCAGGTTCAGGTAAAGAAAGTGTTACCAAGAACAGCTTCAAGTTTGCCCTGAAAACATGTAAGACTTCTCTTCTATGTCCTTTAAAACTTTGAAAAACACTGTTAATTCTTTGCTGTCTTTCAAACAGCCTGTCTAGGTGCAACCAGAGATGTGAGCTTCCTTCCCAAATAAGAGTCAGTAGCAGTAGCTGGATAAGAAGACACACAAGATGCTCAGCATCCCCATCACCTCATGAGCAGCATAGCTACGCGCTGCACCCACTTAGCCATACTGGGCAACGAAGGCACCACATGCCTGTTTCAAGTCTGAATTCTGATGATCCCCAAGGACATCCCTGTGCTGCAAGGCTTGATAGGTTTGCACCAGGTGTGACCACAACCCATGGCAGCCGATGTTATGCTATGGGTTCCTCACTATCCTTTCTGCCAGAGGAGGAGGTCTGCAGCAAGGAGCTGGGCATGGTGACCTTCCCACATGCCACCCTTGGGGCCATATCTTAAATTATTCAGCCTTTCTGGTTTGCTCATTGTCTCGAGTTCACTAGCATCTACTGCCATGGTATTACTGTCTCTCTACTGATTTTTGTAAAGAAAGATGGGGCGTCTCTGTTGCCTGTTTGATGTATAATTATTCAAAATATACATCACTTCAGAGCAGTGCTAAAATACCACTTCATGCACTGGAAAATTCACAACTGATATAATTATTTTTAAAGATCCATCCACAATACTCACACCTGGAAACCAAGAGGAAATGGACACCAGCAGCCTCTATTCCCGTAAGTAAAGATAAATGGGAGAAGTCAAGAGGATTGCTCGTAAATGAGAGTCCCTCAGAGGAGAAAGTGGTGCTGGACTGAGCTCCTGTTCATACTGCAGGAGGGTTTGGAGTTAAAAGAGCGAGGAAAAATTAGGACAATATGAGATTTTTATTTTTTTTTTTACGATTTCCAAATCTTACTTTCTCTGAGGCTTTTCTTTAAAACTTTTCTGAAAACAAACAAACAAACAAAACCCCAAACCAAAAGAGTTCTCATGCTGAACCCTGCCAAGTTTCCTAATGGCACTTTGTATTAAAGTTATCCCTACCCCACGGACATGTAGTTCGGTGATGGAAATGACACACTTGTAAAGAACAAAACTGAGGCATGCAAGGCAGCAAGCTCCTGGGTCTTAAATATTTGGTTCTATTTTTAAATTTATTGCTTTAGCCTGTTGACTTTATACATCTGCGGAGAGCAGCGTTTATCTGACAAACAATACACAATTTCCAAAGCCAAGCTAAAATGAAAGAAGCTGGTGATTTTTCGCCTCATCACCAGATGATACTGATGTTGTTGTTATTTTTGGAAGGAAAGGAAAGGAAAGGAAAGGAAAGGAAAGGAAAGGAAAGGAAAGGAAAGGAAAGGAAAGGAAAGGAAAGGAAGGAAAGGGAAAGGGGCCACCAGTAAATCCGAACTCCCTTAGAAGCAAATCCATTATTTGTTCAACAGAAGGAGACTGAAAATGCTTCTTTGGAAAGAGCCAGACTGTAGTTGCAGTGGATTGGCAAACATTAAGCGGCAGCTTTATGCTAACATTTTAAAACTTCTGTTTACAAGCAGGGAAAAGCACGGTCTGTACTGGCGTAGTCGAACTATTTCTACAAGGCAGGAAAAGACACTTTCAGTTGCTCAGGAAAAGTGGAGAACTTTGATGATTTTAAAGGTCTCTTCCAACCGCAACAATTCTACGATAGCGGGATGGCCTTTTCGGGACGATCTTTCCCTTGCACCAGAGACAGAAAATGTAAAAGAGAGCGCCAAATGTGATCGAGCCCGCTTTGCCAGCAAAGACAAAAAGAATTAAATGCCATTTATATTTTGAGGAAGCCATGGCTGCAGAAACTCGGGTCGGCTGTGGCAGGGCTCTCCAGCCCACCGGGGACCCCTAGGGGATGAGGGATCCCGGTGCCCCAGGAGGGAGGGGCCGGCGCGTCGCAGGGCGAGCCGGTTCGGGCCGAGCCGGGCACTTACCGCCTGCTCTGGCCGGGATCCGCCGCCGCCTCCGGCCACCGCCTCCCCGCTGCGCCCAGCGTCCCGGGGCGCGGGAATGCCGCCGGCAGCCGGGTCTCGGCGGC
>JAAGNO010022649.1:8803-37729 GCA_033439905.1 Ceryle rudis | reverse complement strand
AGAGGAGAGGAGAGGAGAGGAGAGGAGAGGAGAGGAGAGGAGAGGAGAGGAGAGGAGAGGAGAGGAGAGGAGAGGGGTGGAGAGGTGAATAAAGGAGAAGTATGGATGAGGCATAGTTTATTTAAAAGATCTGAGAAAACGCAGTTTTTGAATGAATAATTGAACAATGTTTTTTAAATGAAAGCAAAGAGAGGATGCACACAGCCACCTTCCACTGTCCTAAAGAGTTAACATTGTCAAAAGTAATTCTGTGCTTTTCAGATTGCAGGGATGTAAAGCCAGAGCTTAGAAGGACAGATAATTTTTATGCCAAATTAAGGATGACTCTAAAACCTAGTGACCTTTAAATGGGATGTGAAAATCAAGGATAATTGAGTGGCATGTCTGCTAATTATTTAAAGAAATTATTAATTCAGAAATAGAGAACTAGCTCTGACCTGGTCGACAACTAGAGGGGCATATATCTATTTTTGAGAATCCATCATCTGCCTTGTGACCTCTACTTGAGGTTCAGCCTAAGATATATGGGAAAAATTAGAGTAGTTGAAAGTACGGCAAAGGTCAACTTGTAATTGTTGGTCCTATAAGACAGAGAAGCTCAGCGCTGTCACTGCACCAGAAGTTATCAAATAATTGCAGATAGAGAAGATAGTGCTTCAGCTGTGTGTTAGAGGTACCCTGACCACAGAATGATGGGGTGGTTGAACATCTCTGGCGGGCATCCTATTGACTGCTCATCATTGAAGCTTGCTTGTTAGCACTGGTCCAGATTTCTGCCTATAGATAGGTATGAAATATGAGGAGGAGGTAGAGCAATGTTGATGGGTGGGGATTCTTCTGAGCAGATGTCTGTCTTGATTGTATAGACATACATCTAAGCTTGACATCCAAAGCTTCTTTTATAAGCAATAAAGTGAAGGGGTCATTCTATACATAGTTAACATGGTCTTAATGTAGATGTAGAAATAGTTCAGACTTCTTAATCAAAACCAGTATAAATTTATGTATATAGGTGTAAAAAAACCTTAAAGCGATCAATGTTTTTAAGATATTTAACTGTGGGTGAGATTAATCTTGCAGAAGTCGCAGAGATCATATAAGGACCTTGTTAACATACACAAAGATTTGCCTGGGTCACGCAGAAAAAAATCTGTAGCCTACAGAAAAAATTAAACCCTCCATCACTTTTTCATTTCAAGCACAGGATTTTGCTTATCTTCTACGTATGTGTGGAGATTGAATACAATGGTTTGGGAATGTCAAAGCAAGTTCACTATTTTAACTAATGTTGAATAATGTATTGTGCCTGGTTCTGTTTCAGTCCTCTTCATGATCTAAGTATCCTTGAGAAAAAGTCAGACAAGATGTTACACACTCACATTCAAAACAGCAGGCATGAATTTAAAACCTTTTTATGCTAATGATATTTAACATGTCTTAGGAGATGATTTTTTGAATGGGATAGTCACTGAAGAAAGATATTTTCCAGCTGTAGCATTGAAGAGGACTATCTAGCATGATGAATTAGCAGCACTGAATAGTAGAATTAACATAGCTATATAGTGAGAGATTTAAGCTAATTAATGTTGGTATTTCTGCACATCTCTGCCCCATGTCACATCCATGATGTGCATATGCATTAATTTACACAACTTAAGTCAAAATAATTTCTTTTCTTGACAAACACACATGAGAGGGATGAGAAGGAATGCTTATGTTCTCTAAGAAGAGGTGATCTGTGTAACAATATTATTCACAAACACACAGAAAATCTAACTATATATTCATTACAATCGCAACAACTTCTGCTGGCCTAAAGCTATCCACAGATCATACATATGTGACATGAAATCTGAAAAATCAAATGCTTGTGAGTCTCAGCAGAATTTTTCTTGCCTGCTAACATGGTGGATCCCCTTGGGGAACCAACCATATGAAGCAATTTGTGTACTCCAGGAAGGTGGCAGGTTGCAGAGAAGTAAGACGACACAAGGCAGTGTACAAAACTCAATACTGTAATTTGATTCCTATACCCAAAGCACAAAAAAAATCAATATGCATACAGTACAGAAAAGTTACAAGCCTCTTTCATCTATTACTAGTAAACATTTCTTTCTATAAAAGCAGAAGAACACACCACACCAAAGAGCACTAATGAATAACTACAGAGTGTGAATCTGTCTTTTGTTATCAGCTATTGTCACAGAGGACTGTAATATTTTTTTCCTCTCTCCAAGGCCCAGAAGTCATATTTCAGTTTCGAGTTTCTTTTATCTTTAAGCTTCCAAGTAGATATATTTGATTCATAAATTCATTCAGAAAATACTTTTGTTGGTTCATGCTTCAGTAGCAGTATGTATTATTTGTTCAACAGGAACAAATAGTTCTCACAGACTGAAATTCAGTAACTCTCCATAAGGACTTTACAGAAAAATATTTGAGTTAGATTGAGGAATTGTTGGACCTGAGGTGGGATTAGTCTGCCTCTGCTCATATACAGCATTTTGTTGCTCTAAATGGTACATGCATACAGTAGGTGTGAAACAGGCAAAAAAAACACTGAAGAGAGCAGAACTGGCAGAAATAAATCTGTTGTAATGAGATTCACAACTGTAGTATGACTATGCCACCAGGGATATATTGCTGTGTTATTGCTGCCCTCTGTGCTCTCTAAATTTGAATGAGAGATCAGATTTTTTATAAATAGTAGGTTGAATTTGATGATAAGCCTCGGTATTCCATCCTTTTGAAATAGTTCCAAAGACATTTTTATCAGTGAATTAAAATTGTTAATGGTGGAAGCAAGCACTAAGAGTAGGGCAAACGTGGAGTTATACTGTATTTGTTGCAGTGCACCCATACCATGTGCAGATCAGATAAAGGCATTTAAATGCCTTGTTCTTTGTCACAGAGATGTCCCCAGATCTCCTGTCCCCCAAATTTTGCTAAATCCCTGCAATATGCAGCTCAAATGTGAGTTAAGCCATTACATATCAACACATCAAGAAGCTGTCTTTTTGGAACAACTGAAGCACATGTCATTGGGTAAGGATAGGACAGGTCAGTTTTACAGCCCATTACTAGGAACTACTGTCTGTGAGAGCTGTGCTAACTCATTCAGT
Organism: Ceryle rudis; assembly: GCA_033439905.1. NCBI lineage: Eukaryota > Metazoa > Chordata > Aves > Coraciiformes > Cerylidae > Ceryle > Ceryle rudis. The sequence goes on along the minus strand of JAAGNO010022649.1, from coordinate 34,607 downwards.
AGAGAAACAACAATGGTGGAGTGGTAACACATCTCTTAACTGAAATGTCCCATTTTGTAAATATTTTTTCTATATCTGTAATGGACATAGAGAATGATTTATGCCCTTTCCCACTTAAAGATAGTTATCAAAAACAATGACTGAATTGCACATCTTATCTTCTTTCAGTTACTGTCTCTCAAATTTCCCTTTTCTTCTTTCCAACATACTTCCCATTTTGTATCTTTTTTTTTTTTTTTCCTGTTTCTCTTGGATATAAAGTACATTGATCTTAAAAAGATTATTGTGAGATCAGCTCTATGCCCTAAAGATGGTTTTTACTGTTTATTAAAGATCTTTGTTTTCCCTTCCAAAGAAATATTAAATATACTTTGATATCAGCATAGTATTGTCTATTTAGTGAGATCTTTTGCCGCAGGCAATCAAGAGGAAAATATTCCCTCAGTTTTCTTAGACTCTCCAGGATAGTTTCAAAACATGAAATATGACTGGGGCTCAAAAAATCTATTGTGAAATTTGGCATTTTTCCACCAAAGGGAAAACCAAAACAACAACAAAAAAATACTTCATTATTTAGACGTAATGTGTTTTTAAAGGTCATAGGGATATCTTTCCCTTTGAATTTTTTCCACCTGGTCCTTCATATGCATCCAGAGAGAATTATATCACATATTACAACATGAAGTCAATGATGCCCAGAATGGGATGCTCCCTTTTTCTAATGCAAAATTGATATTTCTCAATGAAATATTAATATTAAAGGTTCAAGCAGAACACATGACATGGAATTCACTAAAGTGAGTGTGTCTGAGCTACTTATTCAGATTCCACAAAGCAAGGAAGCTTTTACTGCGTTAGAAACACTTGCTTCTGCTTGCTTCTTGCTCTCAAGATTAATAGCAGCAAAGGAAAAAAAAATGACAACAGTCCTTGCTTTAAATTGAAACTGAGATTTAGACAACAATTGCAAGTTCTGTCCAAAGTGCCAATATGCTAATTTTTCACTCTAGAACATATTCTTAAGATGTTATCTCTTCAGTGATGGAAACTCTTAGAGGTCTGTTTCAAAACATGACTCTTTCACAGGCTTTCAATGTAACACTGGTAAATCTTTTTCTTTTGAAATTTCTTCTCTTTCTATATTGATATGTGAAAAGAGTATTTTTTTCCTCTACTGCTTGTTCAGATGGTCTATAAATTTATTGTATCAGGAATTTGTGCCACCATACAAGTTCAATACTGAAGATAACAAGGTTAATAAGTACAATTATGTGCACGCATTTAACACTGTAACAGGAATATTTTTCAGGTTGTTAATATCAGCATTCAAAATCAAGGTTTGCCACTATCATTTTGTTATTCATGTATAAATGTATAATAATTTGTCTTTAGTGTGTGATCTTTTCTGAATTGTGGGAATCTTCAGATGAGTTGAATCTTCAAATTATTCATGGAAATAATTCCTGTAACAAAATGCATTTAACAATGGTGTTCAGCAATTAGGCCAGGAGAGCTATGAGATTTATAAATAAAAGTGCATTGAGTGCACTTCAACTGGCAAGATTAGGCTTGGGTCTAAATGAGTACAACCTATGCACCACTTAAAGTAAATGGAGGGAAAGAGGTGCTTTTAGGCTACAATCATCCTCCCCCCAAAAGCAGATGTTAATAAAAGCACTCAAAAATTTCCTATATCTCTCTTTACACAAAAAACCTTGAGTGACAAGTTCAAATGTAAATGTGTATATATACTGCATGCTTTTTGGTCAGGTGAGCGCTATTCCAGATGGCAACTTCAGGCCAATGTCACTGGACAAGGGAAAAAACATTTTGAATTCCAGGGTCATCCTCATCGCTCCCAAGTCAATGTCATAACAGAAGAATGTAAGGATCCTTTCACTCTTATTGGCTTCAGATCAGGCTTTCTTTAGAATAAGTCAGCTAGTCTTGAGTCAGCTCTGATCCTCACATCATTAAGACATGATGATGCATTTTTTAAATGCAAAGCCTTTGAAAAACTGCATTTAAGGGTTGTGCAACTAAGGAGCTTGCTGGAAGCTAAAAATGCAATCTTTGGTAGAGGAATACAAAAAGTAACCATCATACTGCAAATTATTCACAGAAAATCTTGGGTAGATGGTGACCTAGGTAGATTTTTTCAATAATAAATATAAAATAAATAATAGAATCATAGAACAGTAGATGTTGGAAGGGACCTCTGGAGATCATCAAGTCCAGCCCCCACAGGATCACCCAGGGCAGGCCACACAGGAACAGATCCAGGCGGATCTTGAAGGTCTCTAAAGGAGACCCCACATCCTTGGGCAACCTGTTCCAGGGCTCTGTCACTCTCACAGTGAAGAAGTTTTTCCTCATGTTAAGGTAGAACTTTCTGTGTTTCAGCTTGCTAACATTACCTCTTGTCCTATCACAGGACACCACTTGTCCTATCACAGGACACCACTGGAGGACATGCCCCTTCTATTTGACACCCACCCTTCAGATATTTGTAAAGATTAATAGGATCCCCTCTTACTCTTCTCTTCTCCAGGCTAAACAGCCCCATGTCTCTCAGCCTTTCATCATAAGAGAGATGTTCTAGTCCCTTCATCATCTTTGTAACTCACTGTTGGACTCTCTCTAGTATTTCCCCATCCCTCTTGAACTGGGTAGACTAGAACTGAACACAATACTCCAGATAAAAATGTAGACCTGAGATTTTGGCACATGTACTGAAAAGAGATTTTTCTTCCCTTCGTAAAAGCCAAAAACATCTCTAAAGTTCAACAAAATTAATTGAAAGTCTAAACTGCAGTGCTAGAAACAGTCACGAACAACTTCTAATAGTAAATTTTAATTAAGTGGGGACAAATCATAACTGTGTTCGGATAAAAAAAAAGAGATAGAAAAAATTCTTGCTAAAAAGAGACAATATATTAATTACAACAGAAAGTAAAAAGACCTACAGTAGCAGACTAGAGAACATGGTCTGGAGGGAAAAATGGAGAGAGATTGTCTAGGTCATAAGATTAATCCAAATAATGGAGAATTAAAAAAGTTAAAAGAGGAACCTTGGATGTGATCTATACTTAATTCAAAACCATTGAAGCAAGTGAAGTGCAATGGGTAATGTAGCAGTAATGATGTCTGGAATGTGCAAAGACACTAACTGCAGTATTCTTTGCTAATTAAAGAACCTATAATTATAGCACAAGGGTGTTGAAAACTATCTTGTTGCAGCACTAGGACAATGTCATGTAAATGACTTCTTGCATGCATAGAAAGGTAGAGCTTCATTTCCACATGCAGTCATCATGGAAGTCAGGTCCTATACTATTTAAAAAAACCATACATATAAACTGGTGATCCAGTGAATTTATACAGAGCAAGACAGAAACTAATTTTGTCACATCTCCATTCCCCATCTGACCTGAAAGAGTAGCTCTACTGGCCCCAACTCACTAATAGATGGCTGTTGTTTTTTTCCCCCTTCTATGTATAACACACATTTGTATCTGAACTGCTGTAGAAAAAGGTTCAGGAACTTGTACCACACCTTGCAAATTTTAATACATTTTCTCTCTCTTTCTGAAGTTCCATTTCTTCACATAGTGATTCATGTCTCTGTTTTAACTGCTTCCTTCTGTGTTACTGGAATTAAATCAGCATAATGTACTTTTGTTATTTATTGCTAATATCAACAGAAACATCAAGAAAAACTAAGTTGGGGAAAAAAAGTTTTTATTCTTACTTTTACATGAGGCTTTGTATTTAGATGAGTATATTGAACCTGTGTGATTGAAGTGGGATATGCTCCGATCCTTTATAATTAGTTGATAGAGTCCAGGTTATATAAAGGTCACTTGTGTGACACAGCATTAATGTCATTCTCTTCCCTGGACTGAGTGACAAACAATTATCTCCATGCTAGGATTTAATTGGATTGATATCTAGTGTTCTAGCACTGACAGCTGCCCCGAGGATGAATATTTTTTGCTATATGCAATTACATGCCATCATAAGATTGTTGGTGATTAATGTCAGCCCTTCAGAACTGTCAGTCAGGCACGGAAATAAAGGCAGAGACTAGTGTTCAGGCCTGAAAAGATAATGATGACCCTAGAGCCTTCAGTGTGGCTTTTTGATAAAAGCGTAGTTTCATGAGCTACCTCAGAGCAATGGTGCTGTAGATTTATAAGAAACCTGTTATTCAGAGTTTGATTAGGTCTCCATTTGTTATATTAGTAATCTCAGTAGGAAACACCTAACTCCTTTTGAAAAAGGTGTCAGAGGAACTAAGAAGAAGTAAATGAGAACTTAATTGGACACATGAGAGTCACTTATAAGTTTAGCAATGAAAGAAAGACAATCACATCCAGCAAGAGAAATGCCTCGTGTCTCCAGAGTCTGCATGAGATAGATTATGGCAAAGGTGGATATCATTAACTAATGATGTGCAACCACAGTGCAGTGAGCAGTTGATTACCTTGGTCAGGAATGCAATTTATAACAGATAAATCAATGTCAATCTTTTACCAGAATCAATCTAGAGAATTAATTTTAGAAAAACCTCAGTGATCACGCTGGATGTAGTATCCTCGGAAACATAGGTTGAACTTGTTTGTACTTCCATAGGCCTGAGAAGAACACAGAAGAATATACCTGCTCTGGCAGGGGTGTTGGACTAGACCTCCAGGGGTTCCTTCCAACCTACCATTCTGTGATTCTGTGATAGTTCTTTTGCTTTGGTATCTGACACTTACTGAGTGCAAGTTTTCACTGTAATATTGTTGAAAAGAGAGGCTATGTCCCAATAAACTTAGTGTGTGCACAAGTTCCAGGAGATGTCCTACCCTCCCATACTATTCTGTTTTCTGTAGGAGAGAGCCACAACAACAGATCTCTACCACAATTTTTGCAGATTTAGGAAAACATGTGGTAAAGCCTTTTATTATCATTTTCCACATTTCCACTCCAGTTCTTTGAGTCTATGTTCATACAACTGTTCATTATTTTCTTTCATAATAATTTAAAGATATGGAACTGCCTGTGTTCTTCACTGTATGCTCTGACCCTTCTTTTTATTCTCAAAGCTCTTCTCTAGGTTCTCTCAGTTTTTCAGTAATTTTTCACCTGTTGATTGAAGATTGGAAATCAGAATTTTAGAAACATTATAGAATAGAAGTGGAGGTAGTATCATGTCTCTCTTCTCAATTGGCCCTTCTTTGTAAATCCAAAGTTTATATTAACATATCTGACTTATGGAAGTTCATGTTTGTCTGACAATTTGAAATGATCCTTAATTCTTTTTTAGAATTTATTTTCTCAGGAAGAAATTTCCTAATAACCATGTAACAAGTGACTTTCCATTTGGCTACATTAAAATGTATTTTCTTACCCACTGATGAAAGTATCTCTGCAGAAGTGACCTGTCTCTTTGCTAATTATCATTTAGCTTAAATCTCTGCTATCAGAGTATAAAATCTATTCAATCATCATAGACTTAGATCATTGACCTAGGTCACTGACAATGTAATAGGCAAGACCAGGTATATTTGGAACCAAATAAAATATGCATCCACTATGGGTGAGTCCTCTTCCACACTTGCCTTCTGGAACCTGAAGGGTGATTAATTTTCTGTTAGGTTGTTTTTTTGTGGGTTTTTGGGTTTTTTTTGGGTTTTTGTTTTTTTTTGGGTTTTTTTTTTGGTTTTGGGGTTTTATTTTGTTTGTTTGTTTGTTTTTATTTATTTATTTATTTTAATTTGTATTTAACTGTGTATTACAAAGTCAAATGTCTAATTGTGGTCTGTTACAGTGCTGCCATTTCCTTCATCAGCCAAACCTTTTAATTTTGTTAGTCAAAATACAAAATTAGTTTGATGATCTTTTTTTCAGTGTTGATTGATGTTAATTATTTTGCCTTTTTTTTTTCATTAATTGAACCAGCTACTCCATTAGTTTGCCCAGGGTCAGTATCAGGCTAGCAGGAATATTATTACCTAATTCCTTTATCCTTTTGTGAAGTGTTGGTACCTTCGATTCTTTATAGTCTAAATGTCCACCCCCCCCCAAAAAAAATCTCTCTCCTAGTAATATTCTTTTTTTGTCATTATTTGATACAGCATGTCAGAAAGACACTGAAGATCATGTCATTATTGGAATAAGTGGACAAAATCACACTGAAAAAATGATAAATATTTTTTACTTAGAGTAAGCCCTGTACATTTTATAAAAGTGAAACAAAACAAACTGTGTACATTCGCCAGTACCAGTTTGTGTTACATTAAGTGGCACCATGGAGGAAGACAGCAAATTTTTATACTCAAGAAATTTCAAGATTTCTGTCATGCTAAATGTCCAACAAATCATTGTACAACACAAACAATGAACAGTAACAACTGAAGAGTTAGGTGATGAAAACCACTCACAAACGAACAATTAGACAGAATTACAGTGCAATTAAATGATTACAAATCACAAAGAAATGTAAAAAGAGACATATGCCATTTGTGTACCCTTTTCTAATGAAAACAAAACACAACAAAAGGTTTTAAAAGAAATTTATAATGAGCAGTTTGCCCAACACTAATCAAACTCACCACGAGTAAACTCATTTACGTAAGTAGATAAGGACTTTGAGCCAAGAAAGCTAGAATGATGATAGAAATATGCCTCATTGATTGTCTGTATTTTAATAAATCATCATTATGTGATACAGTCCTATTGGCATAACATAACAGCTGGTGCTATCTGTCTTCTTGAGCTTCTTGAAGCTACCAGCCTTCACTGAAATGACAAGTTTTGGCTGCTTTTAGGATTGGAGCAGAAGAGTTAGTGGTATGATCTAAGTCACTGAAATACATGAACTACCTCAGACTGATGATGGTACTGAAAGTATAACCTGACATGTTGTGGAGACAGAATTACTTTCAGTATTATATGACTTACTTTTGTTTCTTTATGTATAAAACACCAAGGACAGCCACATTTTCAATGTGTTTAAAAAATTACTGTTCACTATAACTCCTAGGAATTTGCATACCTAACATCATATAACAGATGTCCTGGAAATTTTTCAGATGTCATTTAATCTTCAACATGTCTATTCAGTATTCTGTTGTCCACAGTATTAGAGCATGAGATCTAATAATCTATGATAAAACCAACCAAAAGTGAAAAGACAAACTCATTCACTACCATTTGAAACCACAGTGTATTTCAGATTCTTAATTGTAAAGAAAAGATGGCCCTTCAAATTTAAAATTAGTTAGCATTTTTATTTTAATTTTCTGATGTTATGCTTTTTACTTGCTTTTTAGAACGAGATAGCCACAGCAAATACAGGAATGATAATCTTTAGTTAACAATCTCATTATTTATTAAATATACTTGGAAAGATATTCAGTATAATATATACTTAGTGGTCAAGCAATTTGGTTGCACAATTATTTATTTATGGAGTCAGCATAGCTGACCCATGAGTATACACTAGTATGGTTTTCATTCTTAATGCCACATTACTAGGAAAATACATCACTATGTAAACAACACTGTATGTAATTAGTGTGACTGCAATCTACAGGTTTATCACAGCCATAGACTAACTGCAGATTGAGAGGTGTAAGTAGAGAAGTGTGAGGAGAGAAATGCAATGCAGAGACACCAGTTTTACCTCTCCAGCCCAAAGGTACAGGTAGCAGGAGTCAAGCTATGCTGTGCCTGACTGTATAGAGGAGAAGCATGTGATGCTTCAGGCACAGGATAAGAACTAGGAAGGCAGATTTCTTGCTGTCTAGCTTGTACTGTAAGTGCATAATGTATCATATATGCAGCTATAGAAGTCCTCATTACCCCACTGTGGGATAAGTAACTGGAGTGTACCTTCCTCTTCAACTTGGTGTTTATTTTAATATGCAAACATTTTTTTTTTCCTTTCTACCCCCATTTACCTCAAGATATATGGAACCACAGCCAAGGAAATAAGTGGGAACTGTACTTTGTAGTTGGAGACAGGACAGAAGTATTGTCTTTTGCTTGTAGTTGAAGAAGTTTCAAGGTTTCTATTATTGTTTCTCCACATATGTGCAGCTTAACCCCCAAGTTATTTGCATTAGGATTTGGTTTGTATAAATAAGACAAAAAGTCAGAGAATCACATCACTTTCCAGAAAATATAGGCATTCAAAACAGATCTCCCTAGTTTGCATCATCAAGGAACCTGCCTGTTGGTAATATCTGTGTACATAAGATACCTATTTTTCCTTGAATATTTATAGTGAGGCAAGATGTCTTCATCCATTTTAGATATTGGAAAAAATAAATCCCTCAAGGAGAAAAGAAAGAATTATGAGTTGTGTAATTGTACATAATTGCTTTGACTCCAAGTTAAGTACATTGATTCACACTGGCTCAAGAGCTAACCACTAATTTTTATGTTATCTGGTGTAATATAGACCCTAAAGATTTTTTTTTTTTTTTTTTTTTTTTTTTGTTGAATTTTCTGGTTTTTTAGTATTTTTTTTTTTTTTTTTTTTTTTTTTTAAAAACAATTTTTATTACAATATTTCTTTTTATCCAAGTTAACTACATTTTTTCTCACTCGGCCACAAGCTATAACCTATTTTTTTTTTTTTTTGTTGTGTTATTGAACCCAAAAAGTTTTTTTTTTTTTTTTTTTTTTTTTTGGTAGCATTTGCTGGTTATTCAGAGTCTGTGTATGACTTTTACTGCTTATTAAAATCAAGTATTAATAGCAATAATTAGTTCTAGCTATACTGTGGGAGGTAGCTTTGATACTTTCAATTCATAATTCTACTAATGTACAGCAGTCTCTTCAAGTTACCTCTTCTTAGTTAACATTTTGCATATTTTTGATAATATAATGACATTTGTATTGACAATGCAATCTGAGGCTTTCTGTCATCTTTATATTGTACTTCTTCCACTCACTGCTCACTTATTTCTTATAATTTGCTTTCAAAATATATGCGCAAGATGGAAGGATGAACTCTTCACAGTGGTAAAACACGTATCTTTAGCAACCAGTATAAATTATGATGTAAAAAAAAATAAATCTCTATACACTCACAAACTAACTTTAAGTCTTATCAACAGCTTTTCATGTATTTATTCTTAATATACTTTGCAGTCATTCCTTTCTTTCTGCTTCAGTTGTTCTTAGGCTGGATCCACATTTTGTCCTCCCCTAGCCCTTGCAAAGCAAGTGTCCTGCTGCTTGAACTTTTCCTCCTCAAAACAACAACTGATGAAAAAATGATGTTAGATAAGTTAAAGAAATTATACAAAATAAGTAACAGTTAATCCCAGAATATCTTCCTTTCTTATAGAGGAAAACAAGACTTAAAATCTCTTAGGTATCTGTGACACAGGTAAATAACATGAATTATGCCAATAAAGTCATAAAATGGAAGAAATTTCCTGTTTTCTTAATTAACAACGTTTGAGTGGCTTTTTTCACATGTAGGAGCATAAGTTTGACTAACCTGCTCTCAGTGACTCAAATCCATACCTTAATGCCTTACAGAAAGGTTTGCATTGCTGTTCTTCTTTCCTGTGTTCTGAAAGTTCACTTATACTGACAATGAAAATGTCCAATATATGGCAACAGACAATATGTGGCATAATGAAATAATGTGCTTCACCTACAGCATGCTCCTCAGAGGTCCTCAGAAAGCAAAACAAAACAAAACCAAGATAACCAGAAATAGACTGAACAAATTGTTATGTAGTGCCTGTGAATGCTGTCCATTAGTATCATACAGGAGCATGAGGTGGCAGGGGAAGGACCATGATTTGAATAGTCAGCTTGAGCAAGGGAACCTCAATTTTTACAAAACCAGAGCAGTAAGTTGTATTGGCTGCACATGGCAAACAAGGTTTTGTACAGGGAGGGTGTCCATAAGAAAAAGTCAGGGGCTGTCCTCTTGACCCGTGAGCTTTTTAAATATAAATTTTATCTCCCGTCTAATTGAAAAGGGAGAGTGAGGCTGGACGCGCACATGGCAGCTGGACAAAGATAACCACACAAGTTAAACCGTGTAGCAGATGAAAAGCTGTTGGGTTTTTTTTGGGTTTTTTTTGGATATCAGTTCCATGATGCTTTAGTACTCATTCAGAAGGAGAACACCTACACTCCACTCCCAAAAATGAAAACATGACTCCAGCAAAGAAAATTATGTTAATGTCAGAATCTTGGTGGATTGGATGGGAAGGCACATACTCATGAATTAAGAGGTCTGTATTTGAATTTGGATCAGGCAAAGGCCAGCTTTGAGTTTGTAATTTCTTCTTATCAAATGATGCCCAGTACAGAATCAAGAGCCCCCATTTCTTCTTCTGTTTTATATCTTAATCTGTAAATACTGACCCCAAGGCCAGTTCATCAAAGCTGACTTAATTTTCAAGTGATTTCAGGATAACCAACAAATTAAATCATCTATTGTGCCCATCTCTCCCTAAGTATAATTAATTTCCTAAATGTTTCCAACCTTTGTTTCCTACACTGAAATCTTTCTATTCCCAGTATCTAAAATGTTCAAAATTTGTTCTTCTCATTTCTTGACTACTGGTATTTCAAGACAGAAACTAGATCTCAAAAGACATCACCATAACATATGTGTTGCAACAATATATAAAACTTATTTTAAAAGTAGGCTGGTCTTACAGGTTAAGAACTTTATTTCATTCACATTAATGTAATGTCACTGGTTTCAGTGCAAACATTTTAATACATACCACAGATCATTTCTCTTAGATATGACTCTGATGATGTCCACAGCTGCATGAGTAATACACTGGTAAAGACTGGTGAATTACAAGCTGTCAACCATTCTTCAGTTGTCATTGGAGAGAGAAGAAAACCATCTGATTCAGAAATTGGTTTTGCTTAAATATTGTCTAGTTCTTCAGGGTAATATATAGGTACACACAGAGGTTCATTACTCTTTGCCTCCTTGGTTGCCTGTGAACAAAGTGTATACTTTGAAATAGCTTCATTCATCAACGTGGATAATATATTTTGTACTTGAATGAAGTATATGACAGCTGTATCTAACTTCAACAGTAATACCTTTTGGACTGAGATTGTCTCTTTTTCTGTTTACTATGTAAGGTTAAAAGTTCTCTTTTCCCTAAAAACAGTTGACTGAGAAATGCAAATAAAGAGCAAAAAATGAAGTTCAGATATTTTTTTGTGGATGTTTCTGTGATCAATCACATTTTTAGAATAATATTTCTCACTACATCTGCCCAGAAAGGGAGTACAAATGTTATACTGTCCAAATGCCCAGTGAAGCTGATATAATGACTAAGGCACTCAAACATCAGAATTAAAGGTGATCTCAAAATATAGAATATTCATCTAATATAAACCATCATTTTCTTCCAATTCTGTTGTTAACAGAAGGCTGTACTGAACAATAAAATGCTGTTTGATTGTTCTCTAGATTTACTTAAGCTGTAATTTATGTGCCTGGATATATTTATTTCTTACTGGATTAACTTGACTGTGAATAAGAAAAGAGTTGGTTTGTCCTTGGCAAAAGGAATGAAAGTTAAACTTTAGAAAGATTATGGAGCTATCAGGTGAAGTGTTTTGGGTATTTAGTCTAAGACTGAAGAAATTCATTACTATTCCCCATAAAGCAGATTCTTGTTAATGTACAAATATGGTGGATTTCATTTTGTTGTTGTTGTTGTTTTTGTGTTGTGTTTTTGTTTGTTTGTTTGTGGGTTTTGTTGTTGTTGTTGTATTTTTGCTTTTATTTGTCTCCATTAACTACATTCAAAAAACATAACTGTTTGGCATACCTAGAAGTCACTGTGTTGGAGCCAGGTCACTGATGAATTTGAATGCTTTTTCCTATTTGTTTATTGCTCCATCTGCCATTCACAGTGTCAGGCAAGACTCAGATGGAAACAACCTCTTAGATCATCCAGTTCATCTGGAAGTGCTTCAGGCTTCTTACAAAATGACTATGCATTCATGTCTCTTTTTGTTGTATTAGGGTCTACCACTGAGTGACTTTTCTCATCAAGACTTCTAGGAAAGCAAAGAAATTATGTGATAACTTTGAATAGAATAAATACATATATTCATGAAAGGTGATGTAGTTAAAGATGTTCCTGCTCAATGCAGGGGTGTTGGATTAGATGACCTTTAAAGATCCCTTCCAACCCAATGCATTCTATCATTCTATGGTTATGAGAATACTTCACACTGTCATTTTCATCCAGAGGCCAGAAAAAAACGGAAGTATGAACAATGCAAAAAATTATTCCTAGCGTTTCTTCACCAATAATAATGAAATGCATATATGCTATTTCTTTTTCCATTTTATGTTTTCTAGAACAGATTGCTAAAAGTTAAGTATATTGAAATACTAGTGGAAAGTGAAATTTCCATTTTAAATCTGAACTGAAGTTTTGTATTAGATACTTGTGTCCTTGTTAATCAAAATAGAGGATACTAAAATCTATTTATTTATCTATCTGCCTCCATGAAGTTCATCAATTTAGGTGAAATTGAGTGTCAGTGATTTTAAATGTAGATCCTTTAGTCTTCCTGTAGGCACAGAAATGAGAATGTATTCTGATGTTTATTTCAGTGTTCACTGCTGACCAGCTGAAGAAGATAAAACTATTCCTCAGATAGATTATTAGCTAGTGAACTGACATAGCCAAGTCCCAGTACCACAAATCTGAAAATGATAAAATAGATTAAAGCGATGAGATAGTCAATACAATATGATTGGGGTATTTTTTATTTTGGTTTTGCCGGGTTTTCTTAGGGCCATAAATTTTCAGGTTTTTTTTCCTCTACAGTTGGAAAAAACCTGCAACTAAAAGTACATTAATTCAAAAGCCTCTCGTATTTGTATTCCTCTATTTACAGTCACAGCTTTTACCAACATTATTTCTAAAATATTAGGAGTATTTCTAATATTCTGAGTCTCATGGTAAAATCTGAACTACAGTCATGGGAATGATTTAGTGGTGGAAAGGGGAGAAAAATCTAAGGAAATTGCATCTTGTATATATCAACAACTTTCCTGTTTGTTAAAGGAGGTTGAGTGAACACACAGATAGGCTGAATAGCACAGCCTGATGCAGGGAGCAACAAGTTAACTCTGATCAATCCAGCTCTGGAAGAAGAAATAATATATTTGTGTTAGTGTGGTGCCAAAGACAAAATAATTATCCCTGCAGAAGGGGAAGATTTATTAGCCCAAGCGGAACAATGTTTCTGTTATTGCACTGTTTTTAGGACACAAGAACCTCAGAATGGCAAACCACAATTAGCTTAGCACTTTCCTTCCAACAGAGGCCAATAGTGGAAGTCCGGAAACGATATAAGAATTGGAAACCATGTCATATTCCTAGAATATGCTCCTAGACACCAGCTAACTGCAGCTCAGGGGCTTTGTGAGCCATGGATTATGTCTTCATGTATCAGATCCTAAATTGCACCTAGCCATGAGCACAGCCACACATCCAGAGCTAAGCAGAAGAACTCCTTACCAAACAATTCTATGACACATACATGTTTGCAATGTCTCAACTGCAATCAGAAGGAAAACACCAAGACTATTTAAAATGTTTACAAAATTTACAAATTCTTATAGCTATTTTTTTCTAAATGTAAACAGTACTTCAAAAAATTATCCTTAAATTAAAATATCCATGTAAAATGTGGCTTGATTCAGAAGAAACTGTTTAGATTAATGGGTTCTACCAAAAAAGCTTGTTCATGTTTCTAATTGTATAGTATATATTAATCAGAGATGACTTTTTTCTGAATTACCACAAGCACAGTTCCATGTGAATTACTTCAATTAAAATTAATTAATCAGCTGGTTGGTCCTTTCTTCTCTTTTTTTCACCCTTTTTTTTTTTTTTTTTTACTGAATCTCCTTGCTCTGACACTAAAATAAAAGCATGAATTTGTCTGTCTTCAACCTCTGTGATACTTTGAGTAGCAAACAGAAAGAAACACTAACGACAGAGGATGACAATGCAGACTAGCTATAAATTTTGTAATGATAATAATTTTTTTAAAAAGTACATTTTATTTAATCTTAAACTAACATATAGACTAATATATATAAGGACCAATAGGATAGTTACCCTCAAGTGTTATCTCCAGGATAGAGCTGCTAATCCCCATAGCTAAATTGTCCATGCTATTTGGCATAGAACATTTACTAGAGATAGAGTTGCTAAATACACATATACTAGTAAATAAGTAAATAAAGTATGACTCAAGAAATGACCGATAATTGTCCAGACAGTTCAGTTGTCAGTTTGCATTTACAGCCAGGAGCAACTAGTGGGAAATGGTTGCACATGGTATGAGTGGAAGAAAATACTAAAACCTGCTCATAATAGGCAATTTGGATATGGTCATCATATTCTGGGGGAAGAAGGACAGATTGAAGCATGTAGATGTGAATTGTTCCATGTCTTTTGGCCCCTGACATGTCCTGACCAGTTTTACTTGTACAACTGTTCCGGACAGTTTTAGAAATTTTGTTCATTTTCTTGCTTTTGCTTTTTTTTTTTGTTTTCTGCCAAATTTTTGCACCACTTGTTTGAATAACCCAAGGTAATTTGATAGAAGTTCTCTGTAAGGACAACAGTGCCTAAAAGGGGTTTTTCTGGCACAAAACTCAGCTACTGATGTGACTTTGTTGTGCTCTGAAATGTCAAAGCTTTGTTAGCAGAACTTTTTTTAATATAGATGTGGCAATTAGTGTTCTGATTAGGTTCTGGCAGCTACTGAAAAACAGAGTACAGTGAACACTTCTAAAGAGTTTGTAGACTAGTTAGAGGGCTATTATGCTATTGTTGTGTACAGCAATTATGCTACAAAATACTGACATAGTCCTTCTCTAGATAGACAACTGTAAATTGTTGTAATTTATTTTGTGCTCATACAAAGTAAAAAACTGTAGAATCATAATTAAATTTGGCAACCCGGAAATCAAAGATGTCTCAAAATGGAGGATGGTTTATACTCTGTGGAGTTTTATTGCAGGACAATCTCTCATTTTGGAAATTGCGAAGGTTGTTATTGTGTAGCTGTTTTCTGCTTTTTTTCCTGGACAGGAAATATCCAGAACAAATTGTAACCATTTCAGATGCAATGGTGTTTCTGTCAGAGGCAGATGTCTTTAACAAAAAAAAAAAAAAAAAAAAGGAAAGCAAAATGAAACTCCACAATTATGTAGCTGAATATATATCTAGAATAATCACCTCTCTGAAGAATCTTAGTCTCGATGAAATTCAGCAAAAGGTTTTGGGTTCTTTTCATAGACATTAAAACTTTTTTATTAGCTAAACTTGGGTCTCAGTCTCAGTCACACTGTCATCATTTTGGAAAAAAAATAATTAAAATGTGTGAAGTTATTGGGAAACGGTAAAATTGAGGCTATATTTTAAAGAAAATGGATTCTTTCTCGTAATTAGCATTATGAAGCACAAAATATATAAGCATGTTATTTCAGTCCACTTGAAAGAAAAATAACTTTATTTCACATGTGATTTGTATGTATTCAAGTATACAGTTCCCTTATATTTGTGCAAATTTCTCTGGTGAGTATCTGAATCTGTGATTACACAATTCATGGTTCATCCTTCTTCTGACAAAGTTGTTACCTCCAGACTACAGATTTCCTTTTTGAGTAAATCATTTAGGAGGTTGCTAAGGCATCAGGGGTGCTGAGATGCACATAGATTAAGTGTCCAGCAGACATATCTAACCACCTATTTCCAGATATACTATCTGTGAGGACAGCATCAATGGTTTTGAGGAGGTTGCATGTGTGGGTCTCAAGGTGCAACATAGAGATACAGACTGATGTTATCTAGAGTGGTTGCTCTGCTGTATCAAAGATAAGTATCATTATTCTAAATTGATTCTCTGGTAAAGATAAAGACATCTGGAGAATTCAAAATGCAGGAGTGTAAGGTGACTTGGATATATGCCTGAAAAAGGGCCCCAATATTAAAACTATGGATTGTGAATTTGACCCATGAAAGAAAGAGTAGTGACAGCTGATTTCAGCTAGGACATATCTGGTATAACATAATTTATAAATATTGAGACAGAAAATTAACCTGGTATTCTCTTATTCCTGGTCACGGCCATTTATCTAACACAGCTAAGAATTTAATCCCATTTATACGGTACCCCTGTACCAGATCAGGCTATTAAAACTATTTTAGCAGAATTTTCTCACACATTACAGTCATGCACCTAATTTCTGACTTTGTTATGTAGTGAGTACATAGGAGAGATCTGTAGTTTGTTCTCAAGATATCTACCAGTGAGGGGAACTGATCCTATGTTTTCCATATCCAGTACAGGTTCTTTCTGCATGGCCATGGGATTTCCAGAGAAATAACACAACTGAAGTATGACTTCTTTTTGTGAGACACAAACCTGTACTATATTTCCAGACTTCTTTGTAAGTTATTTATCAGTGTACAGGAGGAAATGTACTCCAGTAATTTTTTATATAAAATATGACGTGCTAATAAGCTTGTCTGTTCACAACACTTTAGATTACTTAGAAGTAGGGGTTTTTTTAGAGAATATACCAAACTGACACTTTTCTGGGAAAATGATTAGTACTAACAGATGGTAGGATGGCTTTTGTTGTTTTCTCCCCTCCTTTCAGGGTCTGTATTGACCATGACAGACATTTCAAGGCCAGAACCCCACAGGTTTCACAAGTTTATATGAAATAATAGTATGAAATAGAATTAAGTAGGACCCTAATCTGCTGACACTGACCTAACTCCCCTTAAACACAACCCTGATCTGGAATGTGACCAGTGAAACAGAAGCAGTATAAATAAATTCCTGTATCAAGTATTGTTGGTTTTTTTGTGAACATCACGTGGAGTTTTCAGAGAAGATTTGGGCAGGCATTGCTTCCCCATTAACTTCTGGGCTGAATTCCACAACAAAATAATTGCAAGAGCAATTTCCTCCCTCCTCATGCTGCCACTGTGTTTGGCCTAATACCCTCCATGGGAGTTACACCTGCCTTGTCCAGATTTAAAACTGGCCTCAGATTTGCTGTGAGTTTTGTACCATCTGCATGGACTCCTTTTGGTATCAGTGTGGCTGTACAAGGGCTGTCTGCATCCACAAGGCTTTTGGAAATGCCTTCCTGAGCGCTGGGGAACATCACTGAAGTTAAGAGGTTGTATCAGGGGTGGATTTGCTTTCCTTCTTGTCACACACCCCTCCCACCCCCTACTCACACACCCCCATGGAACAGCAATGTCTGAAAAAGACTGGTTTTCAACTTGCTACTGTGTATTTGTGCTTTCTGCCATTCTTATGTAGCATTTCCTTTCCATATTTAAAGATGTAATCTATTTCATTTTCTAAATCTCTCCTCATGTATAATGTGTAACAATAGATAAACCCTTCGGTTTTGCCTAATCTGAATTGGATCTGTCACATCTGGAGAACCACAGTTTACTGCACTTTTGCAGAGCTTATTTTTGTCTTTGGAGATGCATAAAGTAATAGAAAAATGGGTGTAAATAGCGAATGGCAAAGTGCCTGGTCTGATTAAGACAGACCAACTGCATAAAAATTGCCCTGGCAAAACACAGCCGAGAGGTTCACAATTCAGTGAAGCTGGGGAATATAAATGCTCTTAACACTCTATAATGCAGTGGAAAGCAATCAGTCTTTGTCAGTCCAGAAACACTTATTTAATTAACCAGAATATTCAAAGGAAGGAGTTTCTTTGCTCCATTTTCATTTAAAGAAGAAACATTTGAATAAGAATTCTTTAATAATCATCACCTTCTTGCCCAACAGCATGCCTTAAGTGGAAATCAAGATGGCAGAAAATACAAGAGCAGTGAGGAGATTTAATCAAGTGAGAAAAGATGGGGAAAAAAAAAAATGAATCTGGAGATGTTTATGAAGCATGCTATAGAAACAACATTTCACACAGTCCTTTGATAGCAATTTTTTTCCTCCAGATCTTTTTAATTTCTTCTCTATACATGGCCTGTACAGTGGTATCTTTTATTATCCATCTTGTCTTTCCAGAAATTGTCTAAAGAGATCAGACAATGGTAGATTAAAAATTGCTATTTTACAATTCATTGTATTTATATTTTTTTAATTGTACTAACTGGAGAATTTTCTTCTGTCATTTTCATTCCCATGGGGTTTGGTTGCTTTGTTCTGATTTTTTTGCCTTTCAGAATTAAAATTTCACGTTGGTTAGTGTTTGTGCTTATCTCAGTAGTCTACAGATTTCCCATGCTGTGGACAGGATGTCTGTGAAAGAATGGGTGGATAACATTACTTTACAAGAAACATTTCAAAGGACACTCATGTTGACTCTCTGAGAGCCTTCTCCATTCACAGTGCTTTTTTGTCAGCAAGAATATCTCTGTTGGTCTCAGTTAGCTTTAGATCACAGCAGAAGTTCATGCAATGATTTCCAAAATCATGAGTACAGACAGGTATAAACTATTTATAGCAGTTGAACAAGTCATTTCATATATACTGAAAGAAAGTAGAGGTCAAATTGAAAACTAAATAAAACAAAATCCTTCTGTCTAATAGTAATAGTATTCTGTCCTATTGGTGTTCAAAATGCTGTGTGCATATTGGCTGATAGTCTTCAAAATGCCCATGTAAGATAGCAAAATAGTACCCACGTGTTTTAGAGATACGGGAGGCTGAGAGAGAAATTACTCCCGTTGAGTCAGTGGCAGAGCAAAGATAAAGAGTTTAAAATCTCTGATTCCTGACTTTCCTGGTTACTTTTAACCATACTGCTTCCACAAGCTGTTTTTAGCATTCAAATCAAATTACAAAGGAAGCACTTTAGGCACAAACCAGTAATTGAACAGACTAAAATAAAGGATTTTCTTCATTCCAGAGAGACTACACAAAGCAGGCAATGGGGAGGTCATGTTAATTTGCCAGTTAGAGCTAATGATTTCACTATCTGTAAAAAGAGAAATCCTGAGACCTAATGGGAGAAAAAAACCTCAATAGATTAGCATGAAGATAAAAGTTTGTGGAGAAAAAAGTTTGTGAAGAGGCAGATTTATATCTTTCCATCAATTCTGTAGTGCAATTTGCTAAGTCGATCTTCTGTGACACTTTGTTGATCTTCCAAGACCTCAATGTGCACACTGCCTATGCAAATGTCTTAAAAAAGTTGTCAGCAACTAGATGGTGTTATGTCATCAAAAAGAGCTGATGACTGATTTTGAGTCCTTGGATTTTCCAAATGGGGCTGTTCAGATTTATAACTGCTCATTTATCATTTGACAAATTGTTTCCTAGGTTACTTTAGGAAGACAAATACTTGTTAATCATGGAAAAAGCCTGTCAAGCACCAATTGGAAGAATTCTTCAAAACTGTAGGGGAGACTGACTTATTAGATCTGACAAAGATGAAAACCATATGGCAAAAAAATGTAAAGTTCTTTCAGTCTTTAAGATGTCTTTGAGAACTCTTGAAAGAAGGACCAAACTGCATTCTGTGCTGCAGTTCAAGGCTATGTTTGTAGATCTGTGTGGATGAAGACAGTTGAATCACTGCTGCTTGCATGACAAAACACTTCTCCCCTCTCATTTGAATGCCTGGCATTGCACTTGGCTTTAAGCAAGTAAAGTTAGGCAGGAGAAGGCAAATAGATTGTGTCAATAGAAGGAATTAAGATGAGACATTGTCAAAGAGCATCAGTATTGATTGTGGACCTGAACATGGAAAGATAAATATCAATGCATACATAGGACCATCCTATATACTCCCAGTAATTGACTTGAATGTAGTCAATGCTGTTCCATAGAAAACCAGAAAAAAATTATAGACTTAAGTGAGGTACACTCTATTCTCTATCAAATTTATCAAGCATCCTAGACCAGTGAAATTATGTTATGGCCATGTGGTAAGCTCAATGAGAAACTGCTCTGTTGTAAACTAACCCCATCCCTTATATCCCAAGAGTAATTAATTTTCAAGATTCATCTGCAGCTCCTCCTCAAGCTGAGCAGCTTTTCTTACTGGCACAAAAGTAGGGTGGAGTGTTTGTGAAAGAGCATCTAGTAAGCAAGTATATATGAAGTACATGTTACAGAGTGTTCTTTGAACATGTCCTGGTACTTAGACAAGCTTTAAGTCATTGTGAAATCACAATTTTAGGCTCCCCAAATAACATTTAAACATGTTAAACTGTGTTGTTCCTAGGAACACTATTAAGAGGTGTTATACTTACTTATTGTATCTGTATAGCAACACAGGATGTGTTTTACTGCTCAGCTAGATTTCAGCAAATGAAACATGTCTAATGATTTCACTTACTAATTTGGTTGCATTTTGATAACAGGCTTAATAAAGTTGTCTTTAAAACAGAAGAAAAATAAAATATCTATGAAAAGTAAGGAGCTCTTGTGAAAGATTTTCTTGTATAAAAAGAGAAACTATTGCTTATAAAATTTAACCAATCCATAAGTAAAAGTAAACAGTAAATAACTATATGATAACAAACTTAACCAAAATAAAGTTAGTGAGCACTAATAAAAAGATATTCTGTCAAGTAGAAGAAAACTCTTAAATTATATTTCTGAAGAACTGAGAAATAGTGATATTGAATTCTGCCTGCAAAGCTTTCCCTTGGTGACCCCTTAAAGATTGTATTTTCAGAATCACACCTCCTGCAGCTGAACTTCTGACAAAAGTGTTATTGTATTTAGGGCTGCCAAACAGTACTTTGTGTTGAGCAGCCTTGCCCAGGAAAATGCTTGAGATAGAAGTGATATTTAGACCTTGATTTGAAAGCATATTTGAGACATGAAAAAAAACAACCCAAGAGAAGTGTAAGGATATAACTATTCAGACTACTGTTCCTCTAATCCTGTTTCCAATGGTGGTAAACTCCAGAGTCTTCTGAGAGATATTTAAGAAATTTTTACACACTGACAAAGTTAGAATTGGGAAAGTTTTATGTTAACTATTCTCAGTAGTTGCATCTTGCTCTGAAAGCAAATGTGTAATTGCATTCAGAAATTTTGTTTGTTTGCTTTAAGCTTGGTGCAACATCATCTGCTGCGGCTTTGGATAGTCTCATAGCATGATAGAAGTGCCCATGCCTCCCAGGGTGGAGTCTGGATATTGAAAATATGATTATTTCCTAAGAAATGCAATGAAGTGATGGCACAAATAATAAAACAACTGCAGAACTGTCAGCTTTGTGGCTCTCATGGTCAGTTTGAATAACTATTTTAATAATCTTTCTGCATCTATTTAAATACAGATATGGAATATAAAAGTCGCATTAATGGTGTTAGCCTTTTTTCTTAATCTCAAGAAAGAAGCACTGGGAAAGATTATGACCAACATTATGTTAAAACATTTTGCATCAATTAGAATTTAAACATCTCATCTGTGTTTCTGTCTTAGTAATACCATGCAGTACTTCCAGGCTTATTAAGTGTGGGGTTTTTTTAACATAAAAATCTATGTAATAAGTTGAATGTTAGAAAACTGATACAACTTTTGAGAATAGAATTGATTATAAACTAATCACCATAGAAAAGAAGTGGCAGAGGAAGAGGAGGAAAAGGATGGAAAAAGCATGATAAAATCTCAGGAGAGTACTAAGCAATGAGTTATTGAATTTCTGTTTTCTAGAAGCCTTAGGCTTCTGCTGTTCACCAGGTACCTTGGAGAAATATTGGTCTGAATTGTTGCTAATCTACCTTCCTTTTACTGTTAGCATTGATGTCTCCCTTAAGAAATAATAGATGAAAAAGAGGTATGGCTCATATTAGAGTTTATGAACATTAAATTACCTTTCCATGATCAGACCCAGATTATCTTGTGAAGTTTGTATGCTGTCCATAAGAAGTGCCTTTGCCCCATTGCCTGACTGAAATATGGATTTTTTATTCAAATAAATTACAGCGATAGGTATTCATAAAAATGAAGCATGTTTTTATTATTGATTTGTTTCTTGGCAAATATGGGGCTGCATGCTGTTGGTTTCTGCTGTTTGCTGTGTGATGTAAAATGTCATTTCTGTTTCTTTGTTTCAATTGTTTTAAACTTGCAGAGCCTTAAATCATGTGAACTTTAAATAATATTTCATTTGAATGTAACATATAGAGGATTGCAAAGCCAAAGAAATCTAGCATTCTTTTCTTTCTAACGTGAAAAACTGTTTTTATCACATTTTATGTAGAAAATATTATTTTGAAGAGGAAGACTAGGCTGGGTAGACACTCCTACTAAATATTTAGTAGTTCAACCATAATTAATGGTGCTTAGTTCTCAAATAGTGTGGTAAGGCTATACTGAAATACAATGTCTGGAAGACATCTATGGAGTAGAAGTTTCTAGTTGTAGGGAACTCAAAAGATGTATTAGGGAGGTTTTTTTCCAACAGTGTTTTGATATCTTAAAATTTTGACAGTTCAGAAGACCTCAATCTCAAAAACACATAGCGGTTAAATCAAGTGCCCATCTGATGAGTTTCTATGACTCTAAAAATTTCTTTTGTTAAACAGATGCCAACTAGATCAAACCTCACAAAACATATGCATAATCTGCCCCATTTAACGCAGCAACACAGGGATATTGCATATTTTGGATAGGGGAGAACCGAGATCCTTTCTTTGCTTGTGCACAAACACTTGAAAGGTTTCCCTTTCCAAGGAATTATTCTTACTACTACGCTAGAATATTTCTGATGCTTTCTATACCTGACCTAACTCCAGCTCCCTTGTGTAACTCTTGCACTATGGCATTCACAAATGAATATATTTACAGCATCAAGATCCTAGTTCTGTGAAGTACATCCTGTTATAATTGCCAAGCACGGTCATCTTTTATTATGTCAGTGGCAAAATAAAGCACTTGGTATTTGGATGAACTTCTCTGTACTTGGAAAGTCTAATTGCTGATTCGGTTTTGATTTAACAATATATTTGTGCTGAAAAAGAGCTTAAAATATGATGTGATTTATTGCAGAAACCACTCAACGTGAGCTGAAATTGAAGAGTGCTTTAGCACTGATATCACTGTCCATTGGATCAGACCTTTTGATGTAGGACTGATGAGTATGAAACAACATTTACTTGTCATGACTTTGACATTTTGCTGATTTGACAGATCAGGGAAGGTCACACAGTGGACAATTGGCACAGTTTCATATGAAACCTGGATAATAGAAAATGCTACTGTTTTCCTTTGATTATGGAATTTGCATTTCCATAATATGTGTTTATTTGCATCTCTGCAGCAAATCAACTGTTGATAAAATAACTACTAAAGCTAGAGAAATGATAATAAAACAAGTTCCTCACACAAAATGTGCATAAGATACTTAGAAAGCACTGTGGGCTAAGAATAAGGTCTCAAATGCAAAATACGTATTATCATATAAAAACAAAACAAAACAAAAAACAACCAACCAAACAAAAAAAACAGATGAAGGAAGAGAATGCATGCAAACTCCTTTATGAAATTCATATATTTGTTGAAATATACCTCATGGAACCCCTGAAAGGAACAGTTTTCCTGAAAGATGACATGGAAACCAGGGAGAACAAAAAAAAATCCCACACCAAAACCTGCAGATGAGAACAAAAAAACACTTAAGGCAATTAAATCCGAAGAAGGCCAAGAAGGAATGTGGCAGTATCTTTTCCAGTCTCTATTTCTCAATATTAAATGAAGTTTGATGGTAATAAGCACTAATTATATTAGGTGAAAAGGGAGGAAGAGTGACAGAGGTCCTCATGAAGTTCACTGTATTAATTCCAAAATGATTCCTGGGCACCATCAGAGGCAGTTGACAGTTCAACGTATATTGGACCCAAGAGGATACGGAGATATTAAATACATGACAAGCAGGACAGAAAATAATATGACATAATTATAATACGCTATATAGATCAAGTGGCCCAGTCTCTTCTGAGGTACCCTGAATACTCTTAGACACCCTTCCAAAAAATACCAAAGGGTTAAAAGGCACCTATCTCATGGCCATCAAAATTATTATGGTCATAGAAACCTCATGAAAAGGAAGTGTAAAACTGACATTGCCTTTACAAACAGTTTAGCAAATGGGAACTTAATAAAAATGTTTGTGATTGGGAAAGGTAATCGACCTCCCAGTTCCTTTGCCGTACAATGACAAAGAGACAACCAGTGAATCTCAAAGGTGGCAAGTCTGGGGTTGCTTAAAAGAAGGAACTTTTCACAGAAGGCACCATTAAATGGTAAAACTAATTGCTCTGCACTGCAGTGAAAGAAAATACTTAGATTCAGCAGGGAGTTGCATTTCTGTATTGTTACCAAAAATATTTAGCATCAAATAGCTCATCCCAAGCAAAAAATTATCACTTGAAAAGAATAATAATCTCATGCTTGGTGTCATGAATCAATCTTTTACTCATTTTACAGAGAAGACTGAGACCAGCAGAGACAGAGGAATTACTTCACACCTGCCTTCTCTGGAGGCCTCATGAAACATCTGGTGCTGCATAAGTGATTAGTTTACTGGACTATATGCTTATTGGTTCAGATTCAGTTAGATGGTGCTGAGGCTCCAGAAGAGATGAAATAACAATGAAGTGCCAAAGCCAAACGTTTCAGTAAAAACTAATTTAAGACCAAGGGGATGAGAGTCCTCAGCATACCTTTTATTTATTACCTCATCAGCACAGTGGGAAGGTTTTGAATGATGTTAGTGACTGTAGCCCATTACTTTTATTCATCTGATGCTTTGCTGTCCAGGTGCCAGAAAGCTCCTTCCTATGGATCCATTCCATCTGCACTCTCTTTTTAAAACACCCAATGGTTTCATTGTCAAAATTACCTCTAAATGAAATACTGCTAGAGAATGTCTCCATTTTGAGAAGATCTTACTGAAAATATTTCAATTTAATAAAGAGGAAGGGAAGTAGAATATATGTTTTTGGAAAGTCGTTCAAAGCAATACATAGAAACGGAATTTTCTGTCTGAATATGCCGTTTCTATCTTCCTGGTGGAAGTATTACTGATGGAATGAATTTTGCTGTGTAAAAAACTGAGGAACATATTGCATATGCTCCATGGTAATTCGTTACACACTTCCATTCTCCAAAAGTTGCACACAGGTCTCAAATCCTGGGTTATAGGCTTTTTCTGCTAAGTCTGATCTTCTATACTTACTGGTATGGTATTTTAATGACCTTCTGGGAATAGCAGAGAGTTTATATTAAAAAAAAAAAAAAAAAAGAAAAACAAACAGCAAAATAAATAATCTGATGGATGGAGGTAGAACCCTTCTCTTACCCCCAAAATTATTAATCTGTCTCATCATATAGACTCCTTGTTGTTAGATATTTGCAGAATCTTCTAGAACTTTTTTAAATTGAACTTTTACTCATTTTATCATCCATTTATTAATGTTTTGCAGGATTTGACTATGCACTGAATACGGTGAAGGTTTCCTCTCAGGAGGAATTTGCTAACATTGTATTATTTCCTAGTGACACTCCTTTTTCTTCTTGCTATGAACTGTTGCCTTCTGAGAGAAGAGAGAGCAAACTGGGAACAAAGTATTTTGTATTTCAAAACTCATTTTTGTTCTTTATAGTTAGTAAATATTTTTTATTCAACTGTTATTTCAATAACATTATTTATTGAACTTTCAGGTTGAGCAAGTAACTGCTTTTTGGTAGAGACAGAAAAGTCATAACCATGATAACTAGCATTCAATAAAAATAATACTATAATAT
>JAAGNO010022648.1:0-29897 GCA_033439905.1 Ceryle rudis | reverse complement strand
GTTTGTTTGTTTTTGGTTTTGTTTGTTTGTTTGGTTTGGTTTGGTTTTTTTTTTTTTTTAACCAAATCTGCCATGGGTAGTAGCTTCAGCCAAAGGGATGAGAATTAAGCAGCTGGAGAAATACTAGTTTTTGAATTCTCATGCTTGTTGGCTTCAGGGATGAGAGTCAATGCATCTGAGTGTCAAAAACTATAAAATTCATAATCTCTGATTTAGAGTTGGCAGATCACTATGTCCTCTCCTGACATGATGTGAGGTGGGCTAGAGGATGTGGGTATCTCACCCAGTCATGGCTTTAGGTTGATGAGGGGAGAAAATAGCCACTGGCAGAAAGCTAGTAACTAAAACCAAGCTCCTTGAGCTGCGTTTTGATATTCAGATTAAGGAATGCAAATAGTGGAGTCGTACCATCTTAGATTTGGAGTGGTAATGGATTAATATAGAGATTAAATTTCTCCTGATGTCAGTCCAGAGAAAAGTAATCTGAATCAGGACTTTTGTCTTTAACACACTGATTTGCTGCACCAACTCAGCGCTTGTTTACAAATGAGTACCATAACAGGAGGCCTAACTGTGGTTATAACACTGCTGTTAGCCTCAGCATAAATTATTTGTTCTTGTGTGGCTCTCTAGTTTTCTCTCATTATGAATTTTTAAATAACTTGCTTTGAGCATGGTGGTGAATAGCATTTACTTGGTTTTGTTTGCTTTTTTGTGTAATTTTCTTGTATGGGGAAAGGAAATAAAGAATACCAAATAACCAGACAGAAAAAAAATAGAGCATAGATACAGAATATTGCTGCCCAAAATGTGATCAGGCATCGATAATTGTAGTGGTAGTCTTAGAATTGAGAGAAAGTCTCATTCAAATATGTTCTTAGTAAGCTGTATACATTAAACATTTTAAATATATGTATATACATGAATATGTAACTGAGATGGCTGTACATGTGGTATACTTCAAGAGTCAGAAAAGGAGATTAAGGTTAAATGTGTATTTAAAAGTGGGGGTTTAGAAACTCTTGCTTTCCTTACATTCAAATTCAGATGTTTTGAGAAGTTAAATAGGATTCAGTTGTTTGAGGATTACTTTGTGTACGGCTTGGATTTAAATCACAGGGCATTTCGGATCAGCTACTGTGTTCAAAGCAGCTGCTGTTAAAGGATTTATACACAATATTGCTTCCAGGGTATTAGTATAGCAGGTTGTCTTCTAGCTGAATTTGAAGTGGAATATAGATTTTTATATTGTCTTTGTCTAATGTGTATTTTTTTGAGCAATCTTGATCTGCTATTTAAAGGTATTAACTGGTTCAAAATCAGTGGCATTCTTTAGAGGGTTTTAAATAGAGGAGCATAAAGTTAAACTATGTGAAATCATGCCTTCTATGTAATTACAAAAGAGGAAAAATGAAGTTTCTAGAGTAAAAGTAGTACTTCAACTCATGCATTCAGAGCTTCAGTTCCTAAAGAAACCTGCAGATATTTCACTGAATGTAATGTTAGTGTCTTGGATTATCATTATGTAGCATTTCTCCATCAGGATGAAAGGAACATAGAGTATTTCTAAGGAGGAAAAAAAAAACCAGAAGATTTTTGGTAAGCTTTTTAAGCAAAGTTAAAAGAAAATTAAATATGCCTACAGTATTTCACCCACAAACAGATGGCCAAACATAACAAATCAATAGTATGTAAATAAGTGTTAAGAAGATGTGTTGAAATGCATGAAAAATGACTGGTTTCTTCGCTGCTACCTTCATACAGACTAAACCTTCATGGAGAAGAGTAGGATATGTTTTTCTTTCAGAGAGACAGATGTAGTGGCTCAAAGTGCCATCTTAATTTGTAAGTCCTATATTTTAATTTTTTTTTTGTCTTTCTGGAAGTCCAGTGCAGAATCAACAGATGTCTTTTAGGTGGTACCTAAGAAATAATGCAGTGCTGGAAGTTCTGAAAGACAAAGGCATCAGAGGGAAGTGTTCTGTTTTCATAGGGACTGTGAGTCTTCCACCTGCATAAGTATGATGGAGAACTTTTCTGGGAACTTAGGAAAATCTGAGCAGAATTGTTACAGGAAGCAGACTGTGAAATACTTGTTCTCTGACATGCAATCATTAGGGCATTGATACGAATGTGTGTCTTCCTATTTAAATCTACAAGAAAAGCATTGGTCCAGATCATATCTTAATGTGATGTTTCTGGAAGTACAATTTATTCAGTAGTCTCAAGATGTGTAGTCATTTTTCAGGTGTGTTTCAAGTAGTGTCTCCAGTATTTTAAGACATGTTTTGCCCCTAAAATACTTTAATTGTGTTTGCTCATTCAAATGACAATTATGTGGGATTTGGTTGTAATTTTAAAAAACAAATGTGCAAGTGACTTGACTTGTGATCTCAGGCTATTGATTTTAAATCTTTCTCTGGCAGTGGCTTCCCTTCTGTGCAATGTGAATGGTTACGATTTTCTTTTTTTTTTTTTTTTTTTTTTTTACTTCCCTACTCTAGTAAAGCTCTTTGAGTTCACTGGATTAAGAACTTTTGCCTTGACTTGGCTCTGTACAGCACTCTACAAAGTAGAAGTCAAACATGACAGAATATGAAGTGGGCATAGAGAACCCAGTTTTAAATTGAGAGTCTGTTGCTTATTATTTTAGAGTAATCAGAAAAATGTCTTCTGAAAAGAATAAGATATGATAAGAGTATTGTTAACTTCCGGATTTACTGATGAGTCAGGAATTAAGAGCACTAACTAGTTAATCTTTGAGAAGTCTACCAGTTTAAAAAGATTACTTTTTTGCAGTTGACCTGCAAATATTTTTGAATATTCTGTAAAATTTACTGAAATATGTTAACAGTTCTGGTGTAAAGAATGTTTTCATTTTTTTCTGTTGTTATACATTTAATGAGATTTTTCTGAACCTCTTGATTATTATTTAGGGAAATCTGAAACCAGGAATAAATACTTGTAATATGTCCTTTCCTAAAAAAGAGTAAAATAGCCCAATATTCATGAGTGACACCACTTTTTGAAATATATTTTCTTGATACTATACATCTTAATTAAAAATAATGTGTTGTAATAAGCTTTTTGGATTACTTTTTTTTTTGTTGACCATTGCCATGCTTTTTTAAAAGGCAGTTTTCTAGCTTTGTGGTTACACAGTTACATCAATGATGTAAATGATTTCAGTAACCAACAGAAACCTAAACTCTCCTGAACCTCTCCATTCACAGGATGGAGCTGAAAATGATCTGTTAAGATGTTTAAACAGTCTGTATTTAACCCTGTAGTTATGTAATGGAGTTTGGAGAAAATGGAAAAGATGTAAAAAAACCCCCAACCAAACAAAAAAACCCAACAAAAACAACAACAAAACAAAAGACAAGGTGGGGGGGGAGAAATCACTTTCATACTTTTCCCCACCTGTTATCATACAGACATTTTATTATATAAAGTCAGCTAAGGGAAAGTTTAGGTTGTTTAAGTACTATAAATTTATTAAGCAGGAAGAGTATTTAAAGAAGTCCCTGAGAAAGGACAGGTATGTCTGGACAGATCACAGAAGGAAGGATTATCTCTAAGCATGCCAAATTGTCTGTTCTCCCAGGAGAATGTTGGTTCCTGAAATTACAATGAAACACTCTTCATGTTTTTCTTATCCTCCTCTCCCCTAGTAATCACACTGTTTCCTAGAGGATGTAATGCCTCCTGAAATTGCTATTCTGTCAGTGTTACCTCTCTTAATATGAAAACATTTCATTTAGTACAGTATTACTGTGAAAGTATGCAGGTCAGTAGCCATAAAGATGTAATTGAGTTTCTGATGTAAACAGAAGAGTAATACAATGAATAAGAATAATGTTTTGAAATAGGCAATGAAGAACACTTTCAAAGTGATGTGAAGCCATAACAAATACATTTATACTCTTGTCTCAGTTTTGATACCACATAGCTTCATTGCTAAATTTGATTCAAACTTTCTTTAGCTCCTTCATCTCTGTGATGGAATTAGGTGAGACTTTCTCTTGCCTCCATTCTTTCTTCATATTTTGCCAGCCTTCCTTGTAGAGAGTTCAAAATGTGTTGGATCATTAATATGACTAGCCTCAAAGCACATGTCCAATAAACGTTGCTACCTCTAGGAAGATAGACCATTTCCCCCTGTATTTTCTGAATTTCTATAGTAAACTCTGAATTCTGTTGCTATAAAATGCTCTCCCATTGCCTCACCATTTGACTTTCCTGTGTGAAACTTAAATTAACTCCCAACACAACCACAGTCTGGGAGCAGAAATTGTTTTGCCCAGCCAAGTGTAATCATCTGGGTTCATGAAAAGGATGTTGGATGCTTACTGAAAAAGAGCAAAGCTAGTGGTAGGAAAATTGAATTAACAACATAAACATCAGCACAACAGTTTCATAATGAAAATAGCTGATAATATTTACATTTAAAGTGCAAAGTGTAGCAAATACAATGCCAATCTGGATATATTCATTTTATATGAAAAGAAACAGAAACATTATAATAACTTATTACTTGGACAATTTAATGAGGAATGTTTTCTGGTGACAAGCTCCTTAATAAGAGCAGGCAGTCAGAACTGAGTATGCTTAGAGAGTAAATGGTAGTTTTTATTCCTGTGCATTCAGTTTAAAATTCTCTTGGTTTTCTGCAACTGGGAAAATGAGTAACCATCCAGTCACAGTTGTGAAACATTTCCCACTCGCCTTTTTTAGCGCCTTGGATCAGTTTCCTATTGCAGAATCAATTTACAGCTTGCTCAATTTTTAATTAGATGAGCAATTATTTCGGTTTTTTTAACAGATTTGGGCTTCTTGATTATTGTCTTTTAGTGCTGACTTCTTGTATTAATCTTTTTCTTTTTTTTTCTTTTAAAAAAAACTTTTTGAAGTTCAAAATCTGACCTTGTAGCATTGTATGTACTGTTAATAAAGTTCCACTTGTTGTACTCCAGCTCCACCTCCTCTCCATTCTTGTGTCCCAGTGCATGATTCCTCATGAGTATCTTCTGTCATATTGAAATACCTATGCCAACAGATAGCTGACTTTAGAAATTGTGGCTTAACATAAAACTCTTATACATTAATGAAAAGGGATCTATGATGTTCTATTAACAATAACACATTTTTTCATTCCATAATAGTGTTTAGGAAATTCTCGGTGCTGAACTTTCTAGAAACTGTTGTCATAATAGTCTATAAGATGTTTATTTTTTCTGATGAGTTACTTTTTGGATTCTCCTTCGAAGCTGGTTTCATGTTGTCCTAGAAAGACTCAGTTTTCAGCTATTAGCAGTTTTTATTTAGCTGAATTACACCACCCAAAGTGTGAGTGGCACATTCCAAACGTGAAATGATACATCTTTGGCTCAGAGAGTTTATGATCTATATTACTGAATCAATGGAGTTATGCCAGGTTATGCCATCTGAAGATTTGGCCCTCAGTAGTATGCAATATTCTGTTTTCAAGGACCATTACTCAAATAGAATAACCTAATCATGCTAAAGGCCAAATGTCTGTTGTGCTAAACTTTGGTACAGAAATTCCTTTTCTCTAATAGTTGTGATGGAAAACAAAAATGCAGGTGAAGGAGTAGTATACAATTTATGTAGCTTTTCTTTTTCTCACTTCCTTAAGGTCTTGTGATAAGATGTGACTTTCAAAATGGAGAATGGTTTTGTTTGTTTAGAATGCCCATGTTAAAATTTCTAATTTTAATGATTGTTGTTTGGATACTCTTTTTTAGATACCCTGATGTCTAAATTTTGATTGACCAGAATTAACAGCAAAGTTAAAACAGAGGCTTTATGAACTATGTTTGGCATTACAAAGTCAAAACAAAGTTGAAAGATTTCTTCAGTTTCCATTTATACTCCATTAACACACACACAACAGCAAAGTACGCTTCCAGTGATTTATCACTTGCACAGATGACATTGAGCAAAGATTTTTGTGGATGATAAAGATTTTCTGGGACTTCACAATGAATGAAACATGTTACACTTGATAGTGATATAGGTTAGCTAAAAGTATAACGTGAATAAATTCTGGTCCATTGTATCTATGGGTAAAAATAGATTGGAATATGAAGGATTATTACTTATATAGAGATTATTATTACCAATATACATTCAGAGGGCTAGAGATGACCTAAAATCCCAGTTTTAGGGATGACCTAAAAATCCTGCTGTTTCTCAAATAGTGATAACAATCGTTTTAAGTCACAGAGCGCGCTCAGATGGCCAGTTGCACTCAAAAGTTCTCCTTTTTCATCTACTCAGAAAATACTAATACCTTGGTTGAGAAACTCCTTCTTGCAGGTGTTCAGCCTGTGTGCCCAAATCATTTTATTGCCTCATGCCAGGCCACATTGCTGCAACTTTGAAAGTTAATTAAAGCTAATCCACAGAGTTACAATCTGCCTTGCTTTGAGTGCTACCAAAACGCTAGTGCCAGCCTTTACAGAAAGGCAGCCAAATATGTTGAGCCCAGGGAGAATGAACCTTTCAGACTGCGCATGTGAGGGAGTATATTTTTTTTTTTCTATGAAGTATTTTACTGGGTGGGGAGATGTTCTTTGAAATGATGGGAATAGTCGTAAACTTATCAGATGTTAGCAAATACTTTTGTGTTATGTATTTAAGATGAAGTAGTGGATGATATCTAAGATTAATTTTATTTTAATGCAGCCTTCATTCTACTCAATACAGTGTGTACTGTATGTTTGCTAGTTGTTACCTAAATGAGGGATTAAGAATGTGCTGAGTATTGTAATCTCTTTTTTTAATCAGACATTCCGATAACTTAGAAAGCTTAGGATGGCTTAGGATGATAAGAAGTGAGAAAATAAAATGGGAACAGTTAGAGGAATTTAACCAAACTGGCAATATACTGGGATGGAGTAAGTTGTCCATCTGTATCTCCTATCACGCATACTCTTACTGAGCTGTCTGTCAGCTGCTTAAAGCACAAAATGAGGATATAGTTCCCTGATAGCACAATGACAGTTTAAGTAGTTTCTTTCCATGACCGTATCTTCTATTGCCAAGTCCCTGAAAATTGCTTGTGAGGGTGTGAAGTGCATCAAATCGGATCAGAGAACTGATTTAGATTAAAAATAAAGTTTCCTCCTCACTTTCACTTTTTTTATCCCATTTCATTCCCTGGTCTGGGCCAACAGCTGTATTAACACAGAACAGTGCAGAGAGGGAGCAGGAAGGAGCTAGCAGCAACGAGAGACAGGACATGGCTGCTCCTAGCTGGAATTGTTATCAAAAATCTCTTCTTGTTCAAGTATGACTGGCACACTGAATATCTAAGGTCTGGATTATCATCAGAAGAGGGAGGAAAATTTCTGGAGATTTGAACAGATCTGCAGATGCAATTGGAGAGACCAGTAAGGTATAAGGACCAATCACATGAAGTACCTTGTCAAAGTATCTGAGATGTATTGTATGAAACTTGTTTTAAACTAATCCTCATAGGAAGTGTAAAATTTGTTTGAAGTAGATGAAGTTGCACTGAATTTTCCAATCTTTGCATTTCCTGACTAATTAGGAGTTAAAGTACTGTCTTTTGTTGCAAGATCCCCTCAAGCATACGCAAAGTAGATCTCCAGGGAGCTGAAGCTTCCGCTGTTTTTCAGGTGACTTTTTTCCTATGGTAGGGTGCAACTTTCTTTGATTTGATAGAGTTGATCCAATTGTTTACTCTTTTCTGTCACAACTAATACATTTTTACAGGACCTTGTATTATTGTATAATTTATTTCTAATAAACAGGTGAACTTCTGTTCGAATAATTCATAGGCCTGTTATTAACTATTTCAGAAGTACTAAAAACTATCTGATAGTTCAAGTAAGATATTTCAAGATCAATGCAGTTAGTGTGCTATTCATGTTGGGTGTTTTTTTTAGCATGGTCCTTGTAAGTTCTCATAAATGGCAGTTGGAAATCTGAATGACTAAAGATTTTTATTTTTTTCTCCCTAGTATTTCACCACTGTTGCAAATTGTGGTCTAAATTACTTATTTGAAATTATTTATCTGTAAATTGGGATACTTGTTTGTGTAATATATACACACATACATATGTTATATTTATATACATTTGTATCTGCCATTTTAATATTATCTGAGTGTAAAGAGGCTGTTGGAATATGTATTTCAGGTTAATGCTTAAACTGCATAAGTCTGAAAGTGTTTGAGCCAAAATAACTCTACCGTATTTGTTAGCCTGTATCCATTGCACTGTCTTGTTACTACTCAGTTAAATACTTAACTTGCCTACTCATTGATCCCATCTATTTATACAGAGATGTGCTCACTTTTAAATTCGATTTCCCTAGGGAGAATACAAATATTGCTAATTTTGTTCGTAAGCCATATGTTCAAGAGCCATTAATACTTCACTATTTCAACTTTCTTTGCCTTTTTCTGCTTTTACAATATTCCAGAAATACACTAGTACAGTCTAAATAGGGGACTGTGAATATATCACTAAAAATTGTCTCATGCAATGTAATTTTATCATGAACCCACACTTACTTAGTTTTATCCTAGTATCTCCTGTTGCTCAGTTCTCTGAAAATACATCCCTCTTTACATATGTTTTGTGAGTTAGCTTTTACAAGAGTGTTACTGTTCATTCCTTTTATCTTAGCTCCAGTTTGTGGATTTGCTATAGAACTGCTTTATGGTTGGGTTTTGTTTGGGCTCTTTTAAGGTGGTTCTGGTCACGAGAATATAGTAAAAGTACCTTCATTGAATGCTGGCTTTTTTCTTTATGTAATATTCAGTTTGGCTCTGTCTTGTGGTCATATACTCATTTCCTTGACTGTTCCCCATTCTTCTGTTTGGTCACGATGAGGAAGTAGAGCCTTTGGGGATTGGAGTAGGAACAACTGAGACCTTAGGAGCAAGTGAGCAGGAGTGGCAAATAATAGCTAAAAGGATGCAGCTGGACTAGGTAACAGTTTAAGCCTGCTAGCAGTGAGGGAAGGCTGCAATAGTTGCTTCAGGGAAAACACAGTGAAGAGGTGAAAGTGGCCTTGCTTCACAAAAGAGAGGAAAAGTAGAACTAATGGGAGAAGAAAGGAGAGAGAATCTGTCCTTGTCTTGGCTTTACCTTGAGTATATTTGCCATGTGTTTTAATTATCAATATATTTAGCTGGGGAAATGACCAAAATTACCTAACTGCAACTTCAAGTTTTGTCATCTACAGATTAATTAATGCTTAAGTTTCAGAATGAGATGTCCAGTGAACATTTTGAATAATAAATATAAATCCAGTTTCCTCAGACACCTACAAGATGCCTGTCCCAGCTGTCATTAATGCTGTAGTTCAGCAAAAAACTTAAGCAGTTGTTGGACTTGAAGCACAGTTGCAATTCCGGTGATGTGGATCTTTTGCAGAATGGTTACAATAGATTTGGATGCCTGTCCACAGCTGGCATTTCAGTGTTCCTCTCCTTTGCTATCTAAACTATGTTTCTGTAACCACTGAATTTCCTATATGAGATATTGATGATTCTAATGTAAAATATTTACTGCGCAGATCACATTTCCTTTCTGTTGAAGTGTTTTCTGGCCTATAAACTTGAGATGCAGGATGGATGGTCTTCATTTCTTGTTCCCCTGGAACACCGTGCGCTTAAATCCAAAGATATGGTTACCATCTTGCAGGAAATTTATTGGGTACTAGCTGTGACAACATATTTTTACTTCCAGACAGTACTCCGCCTTATAATTATTTTTGGCACCTTACTCCCCCTCAACCCCATATTACTTGATATTTTAAATCTTGTGTTTTATGTAAGTTATTACTCTCAAGGTTCATCTCGAGCTTCCATGATATATCGCATATCAGTAAATATCGATAGGGACTTGATGTATTTTGGTAAGTATTTGTTGCAGCATGAGGTAGGGGAAAGCAATACCAAAATTCTCAGTCCTGTGAGTCCCTGTGGAACAGCTGCATCAAATTATTCACATTATTTATGACCGAAGCAAAAGTTACTCTCTGCTTGTTCTCATTTCTGTTGTTTGTCCCCTACTCAATGTCACGCTAACTTCCCTCTAGACTAACCATTGTGGAATCATCAATCAGATTGAAGATCATATACCTTTTTGTAATTAATTGAGATTGTTAGATACCTTTTGATGATACTATATTTCACTGAACACGTGGTGATCCTGAAGTGAAAATGCTTCAGAATTACTGGATTTTGTTTCAATTCAAAGTAAATTTTATCTTATAAATTCTAAAGTTCTTAAAAAGCAGTGTCTTGTAGTTGATAAAGCAGTTGCATGATTCACAGCTAGTATCAATTTTGTTTCTGTTTTTTCTTCATCAATAACTCTCTGTTCCTTGGATAGGATGATTGTTCTTCATCTTTACAGCTAGGTGCAAGTCCATGCTTTTGATTCTTGAATTCAGCATCACTGAGAGATCCAGATGATAAAACAAAAACCTCCAGAAGAAAGTTTTGGGGAACTGAAAAATATTATTTTAACATTAAATTATGTTATTTGGTGAAATATTTTAAAGGTCATGTCCACTTAAAACACACTGAAAACAAGAGATCAGTGGTATCTTAAATACAGCTTTTGGATCAAAATGCTTCTGAAACAAGACAAAAGTGAGTCAGACTAACTGCAACATAGAACACTTTTTTTTTTTTTAAATCAGTCAGATAATTATAATGGTGACATTATAATTATGTTAAATACAGTCCAAGTATGGATAATAGAACCCAGACACTGATCAGTGTCATCACCACTCAAAAGAAATAGCACTTCTCTAATGTAATGCAGCACACTTGTACCTGATGCCTTTCTGCAGGTAAATGATGTTGGCTGATTTTTTTTTTTTGTGCTCATTTTGACTATTTCATGCATGCTTATTGATTTTTTTTTTTTTTTTTTATTTGCTTTTTTTGGTTCTTTACTGTTTTGATGATCTCACATTCACCTGATGTTTTCCCATTCACTTATACAAACTGCAGGGCTGTAGGTCTGGTTATATATAGGATAAAGTTTTAAAACTTCATTTTAGTTTTTCAAAGATTCAGAGGAGGTCACAGAGCCATTTGAAGGCAATAGGCTGTGTAGACTCTCAGCCCCTCAGCAAATCAAAATCTTAATGATCCTCAACTCCTTTGTGAACTTAACTGTGTTTAAAAGTGGAGTTAGAATGCTTATGCTAACAGAAAAAAAAATGCCGGCTGTATAAACACAGTGTCAATTTTAAATGGACAGTTTCTGATTTTTAATATGCATTTCTATAGTGTTTTTCTTTTAAAATAGGAATATACGACTTAAAATTATTTCTTTAAACTTTGTTTTTCATCATTCAAGTAATAACTATAGTTAACTATATTAGAATATTTTGATAATTGTTTACAAAATAAAAATCTAAACATTAAAAAGAGATCTTTCTTCTTAAGCAATGGGAAAGAATGCACCAAATTTTCTATCATTCCTGAAAATAATTTAAGAAAGTTTAAGAAAATTTAAGAAAATTTAAGAAGATACAGTATATATAGTTTGTATTCCAATGGTATTATTGTTTTAAGATCTTGTATTTAATTTATGAAAATATTATTAAATACAGCTTCAGACACCTTCTCAGCTACTCTGTTCCTGAAGTATCAGGGCTGTGTTTAATTTGAGTATGTAGGACATAGGATGTAATGATTTTAAGTGTCTCTCTTGTGTGCAAAGGTAATGCCAGATATTGCATTTATGCTCATGAACCTAATTTTTATTGAAGAAAATATTTATATTGATTCAGTAAAGACTAATGGGCCTATTAAAATTAGTTGCTTTCAGAAGTGTATATTTATTATCATAAATATCCTTGCTTTCTCCAGAAGCAGAGGAAAGTTCAAGGTGTTATTTTTCTCCACACAAAAATGTCTTGGCTGTGAAATTGTTCACCTTACACACACAACACCCTAGACATGTTTTGTAGAACTATTTAAAATCATTTAAATTATTTCTATTTATGGTGTAACAGGGTGCCAAAGCCTTTGATCTTTGGCTCAACGTGAGCACAATGCAGTTTATGAAAGGGCAGTATAAATGAAAAATACCTGACTATTACCCAAATGATACAAGCAGTGTTGTTCTGTATCGCGTTGTTTACTGAGCAGCAGTATGGGAAGTCTGTTATACTAGTTTTACAGTTACAGATGCTGTTTCAGGACATTCATCACGTGGTCTTGAACAAACATGGGGAAATAACCAGTTGCTTATTATAAGGCAACAGACATGCATTTTCAAAGCAGTATTGATTTTTCTATCATTATTCTCTCCTCTCTCCTTCAGAACCCAGTTTTAGAATTATTGTTGGTCCTTACAATCGTTTGTCTTTTAAGACATGTTTAGGCTCATTTTATTTTTTTTTTAAACAAACAAGCAAATGTGTATTCCTTGAAGTGATGTGTAAGTGGTATGCTGGCCTAGGAACACAGGAAGACTAATTTTTCATGTCAGCCCCCTGTAGGACATGTGCCATTTTTGACTTCTGCTGTCACACAACTGGAGGAATCTGTACAAAGAGGTGATTTATTTCAAATGTTACTCAAAAGCTGTTAATCAGGAAAAAAACTTTCTGAATCAAAACTTCTCTCCAATGGGTCCTTTGTTTGATTTGTAGTCACTGATGTGCCTGAGACAGATCTCAGTAAAAAATTAGGCTAAAACGGCTACCAGAATTAAATTGCAAAGCTATTAGCAATGTTATATACAACTTCAAGACAAGGAGTAACGTGTTTAAACGTTCTTGTCTGTGCCTTGATGAAAACTCACGCGGATGGATTCCCCATGCACAATATAACAGCAAACCTAAAAATTCAACAAGAGCTTGCTACTTGCCCTCAAGCTCCTCCTGTGCAAGCAGACGTTTGACCAAAGTATTGGAGCTCAGTGTCCTTGTAAATATTTTGATATAACTGTAGCCTTTGCCAGGTAACTGTACATGTATGATCTTTGTGATGAGAGCAAACACAGTTTTGAGCAACCTGTCTGGCAGGTAGTGTTTTGTTTGAGGCTTGCTATTTATGTATTTGCAGTTTCTTCCTTTATCCCTCTCTCTTCCAAATCCTTCTCACTTTAAATTCAGAAGAGGTCATTTCTAAATATTCTCAATGTGAAAAATCTACCCCCCCCCCCCCAAGTATATTCACATAAAATTTAATTTTTCATGACAACAGTCTGTGAATCTGTACTGACTAAGGCAAGTATACATCAAAATAGGATGGAGACAATGTTACACTGAAGTCTTAGTTTATTTCTTTCAGGTTTTGTTGTTCTTCTTATAATTGTCATGAATCCTGTCTTTATTTACAAGTTAAAATTTTACCTTCCAAATGTGTTTACAAAATAGATATCTAGGAACTTAACAGCTTAACTTTTAAATAAATTGAATTAACTAAGTTAATTTAACATGTTCCAGTGTTATGTTTAATTTTTCCCAAAATATCCTATATGAAGTTTTCCTTAGTTGTAGACGTGGCTTTTGTTACTTTTAGATGGTTGTTTCACTGTAGTGTGGTTTGAAAAGACATTCTGACTCCTACATCAAAAACATAAGCTAAAAGAAATGTTCTAGGAACTTAGTTTGGATATTCATAGGACAATCTGCAATTTATGATTTATGTTCAATCCCAACCTTTTTCATTAGAAGCATATTGTGTCTGTTTAACATTGCTACTGTTTTGTTGCAAAAGATTTTCTGTATCAATTAATCTAGTAATATCCCTAAGCAAGCTGAAATTGTTGAAGAAGATGGAAATTGGCTGATGAATGTATTGGTCACTTTAGAGGCATGTTCAAATCTATCTTCTTGCTGTCCTGATGAATATGGAAGCCTGCCCAGTGTGTGATTGGATTTTAATGACTATGAGGTCAGGGACTTTGCAAGGTGTGAATCTGCTTGCAAGGTCACTAGTGGCAAACAGTGCATGGATCTGAAAATAAACAAGGAGCTGTCAGGGATATTAGCTTTTTGTAGAAAAAACCCTTGGGATGAAAAGGTTAATAGGTGATTGCATTGTAACTTGTTTTGAAACTCGAAATGAGCTCTAAAGCTACGTGCATTATTCTTCATTATGCATTACACAAGAAATAGTACTAATTTAAAATGCAGTCAATGTTTGGTTATAATAATAGTTCCTTAGCTTATAAAAAAACTT
Source organism: Ceryle rudis (assembly GCA_033439905.1). Classification (NCBI taxonomy): domain Eukaryota; kingdom Metazoa; phylum Chordata; class Aves; order Coraciiformes; family Cerylidae; genus Ceryle; species Ceryle rudis. Next base: position 15,678 of record JAAGNO010022648.1, on the reverse strand, counting down.
GCATTTACCATTATGTAAACTGGTCCACGAAATAAATGTATGCTCCATATGCAGATCTTTTTGAGAAACGGGTGAAATTACCTGGTCTAAAATTCCCACGAATGTGTAAGTATATTTGCCTCCCGTAGATAACCGAGACTACTCATTACCCATAGAAATTCAGGTCGCACTTACAGCAATTATATCCTATATTCATTTGCTATTCTTCAGAAATTGTTCAAGCTGTAGGAAAAAAAAAAAATAATCGTGAATGAGTTTGAAAGTATTAAGAAAGTTTATAAATGACTTGTCATAAAATACTTGACTTGTGATAGAACAGCACAGAAATGACTCCTGCATGAGGAAAACACAAAAAATCTGCAGTGGGGGATGAGTTCAGAGAGTTGATGACTATTTTGCTAGGATAAATTAATTTACTAAGAACAAAAATCAGAGTTGTTGAACAATTTTCACTGATGGTTTGGGGCATTGAGTAGTTTCAGGAATGGCTACCATGGTTGCAGTTTATCTCAAGTTGTTTATACCAATACAAAGCTTCATCTAATGGGCATGTTCAAATGACAATTCAACACAATATTGTAGAATGGAGTTAACTATCAACTGTTATCTCTTGTTGGGAAGTCTACAGGCTTACTGACTGAAGAGTCAGGAAAAAAAATACCACAAGCAACCCACAGCTTTGTGGCAAAAATCAGCTTTACTGCAGTCAAAAGGGGTTCTGTAATTTCTGTGGGTTTTTTCCACAGAAAGTATATGTATGTATACATGCACACATATATATGTACTTGGCTACAATTCTTCACTTGTCTCCTATTCCCTATCTGTGGATGTGATGCCTATGTGCTAACTGCTAACAGTGCTTTAGCTTGTATGTATCAGTCATGATTTCATGATTAAATTGTATATCATTTATACTAATTCTTAATATTATTCAGGACAAGATCCTTGAAAACAGGTATTGTACTTGAATCAATGCTCTTACTTGATCCAATGCTCTATCAGTAGTAAATAAACTGAATTTAGCTGCATATTGAATTGCCACCTAAATTCTGCATTTAAACAAGGACTTGGATTCTTTTCTGTAAAGAATAAATGTTGTATCCTCCTCAAAATAATACATAGTCTTTGCATGCTTCACAGCATATCATAGCTAATTCTGTAGTGTCACAGAAAAAAGCTGTAGTGGAAGAGTTTTGCTACAATGGAAGATTTACTTTGTTCTGTATTCACTCTAGATGCATTGTCTGCAGTCTTTTATGGTATGTCACTGTTTCATTTATTTCACCCACCTGAATGCATCAGCTCATGTTTGTATTTCTGTCTGTTTATGGGGTATAAAGGATGAGCAGAAAGGTGGTTTGTTTTCAGTTTCTTAAGCATCAAATACCAAGAATGCCTTTTTTTCTTCTGGCATCCTACCTGGCTACAAAAAAGAGAGGGCATCAACTATTTTTAATTTTGTTTTGGGCTGGTCATGGTTTAAAAGCAAAAAAGGATTTCTATATCAATTTTCATAGAATCATAGAATGCCTTGGGTTGGAAGAGACCTCTAGAGGTCATCTAGTTCAAACACCCTGCAGTAAGCAGGGACATTCTCAACTAGATCAGGTTGCTCTGAGGCTCATAAACACTGACCTTGAATGTCTCCAGGGATGGGGCTTCCACCACCTCCCTGGGCAATATATTCCAGTTCTCCACCATCGTCAGAGTAGCTTCTTCCTAATGTTCCACCACTCTCATAGTAAAGAACTTCTTCCTAATGTCCAATCTAAATCTACCCTTCTCTAGTTTAAAACCATTGCCCCTCATCCTATTGCTACGTACCTTTGTATGCAGTCCTTCTCCATCTTTCTTGTAGACCCCCTTCAGGTACTGAAAGGCTGCTATAAGGTTTCCACAGAGCCTTCTACAGGCTGAACAAGCCCAACTCTCTCAGCCTGTCTTTGTAGGAAAGGTGCTTCAGACCTTTGATCATTTTTGTGGCCCTCCTTGGGACCTGCTCCATCAGGTCCATGTCATTTTTGTGTTGAGTGGTCCAGAGCTGGACACAGTACTCCAGGTGGGGTCTTTTTAGAGCAAAGTAGAGTGGCAGAATCACTTCTCTTGATCTGCTGGCCACGCTTCTTTTGGGGGAGCCCAGAATATGATTGGGCTACTGGGCTGCAAGTGAATTTTGATTATGAAAAAGTAAAGTATCTGAAATTCCGTATGCTTAGTCAGGCTTGATAAAGCAAAATCTTGAGGTTTGAAAAAAGTTATCCTTTCAGATAATTGTCTGTTTCAACTTGCCTGATACTGAACAATACAGTCACTTCAATTCTGTTTTTTAGGGACACATCAAGGCTCAGTGTATGGTGTAATTATAATGCAGAGTTATATTTTGGGGTTCTATACCACCAAATCTGCTGTATGTAAAATGTTAATCAGAAAAGTAATTTGTATCTAGGCTTGACAATATCTGCTAACATTCTGCAAATTGCATTTAATTATTCATTCAACAGTAGTAATACAGGTAGCTTTCTATATAAGGAAGATGTCCTCTTCAGTAGTGTTTTGCTCCCTGGACAAACTCCAGTCACACACTGCAGACTGCAGAACTAGAAACAGTGCAAATGAATCAAATAAACCACTGGCTTTTTATTTTATTTCTAGTATCCTCCCTATTGCTAGTAGAGCTTTTGCTGTGAAAGCATACTGTTTGATTTTTCTGAAAATATGATGGGTAATTATTTTTTTTAAAACATGACCATTTAGGAGAATAATCTAAGGGCATCGGATCCAAAGTCTGTTACAGTGGATAATTAGCAAGCCATCACAAGACAGTTCTGCTTGCATGAGTATTAAACATTTATGCCAATGATGAGATTGAGGTCTCTAGACGCCAATGTGAGAACAAGAGGCCACCAGCTTCTTCCATCAAGCAAAGGCCCATAATATTATGGTACCCCTGAGAAAACAGAGTGGAAAGAAAAGATGAAGAGCAGCTCAGCTGTACAAAGAACTCCTGCTCCTTTTATAATTTTCCCTTGAAAAATAGCTGAGCCTCCTTAAAAGCAATGATTGGTGAAGATGTGAGAACGGCAGAGGGGGGAGAAGCTTATTTAGAGAAATTAAATTAGGATGCAGAGAGGAGTGACACATCAAGCACTATGGAGAGCAGAATGCACTGCTGCTAAACTGTGACAGGGAAGGCTATAAAATGTAAAATCAGGTATGAGAAGAATAGAGAAATGGGATCAGTTCTGACTATGTGACTGAAACATTCGGACCCCTCCCCAAAATCCTTTAGTCTCTCTGCAGCTATCAAGCCCTTCTTACTTCCTGCTTCTGATGTGGCTTTGTCTGCTGCTGTGCTGCAAGGGATGAGGGCTTCTGTAAATTCCTGCTATAGGGCAGGAAAAGTAGGTTTATTATGGCTGTATGAAACTGGCACTTAGCACAGTTGTGGTTTTTATAATTGTCTAAAATTTAAAGAATCAGAGAGATGATTTGTATAAACAAGTGCCAAGCCAGCGATAATAGCAATGATTATGACTTTAAAAATTCTTTCCATGTTGGATTTTGCACTGTTGTATATTTGACTTGCTTGTTTAGCTTTGTAAAATCTGGAGGAAAAATACTGTGTTATCTATGTTTATGGATCTCTACGTTGTAGGGCTTCAAAGTGTGGGGTTTTTTTTTGGTGTTTGAGCATGTTTGGATCACAAACCCAAAATAAAAAACATAGGACAGCTAAACCTGCCAGCAGAATACCTTGGGTTAAAAGACAGGCTTTCTCTGATAGTGCTTCCAGGGGAATAGAGGACCTCTTCCTGTATGACTGGTCATTTGGTGGCTGAATTAACACTACTGTATGGGAGGTCTGGGCTTCATTTGTAGCTAATGCAACAATCATCTGTTTGGCTTGTAAAATTCCTGGTGGCAGGTGGATCTTGCTGGAATTTTTTATGGAACATTGCTTTTCTACTTTATAATGAGAAAAGGCTCTTATCTTGCCTTGTCCCTAAAAGGTTTTCACTGGAAATAAACCACAGTAGAGAGAGGAGTTCTGTTTGTCTTCTGATGGATTCGGCAGACAATCGTTGGAAGCTTCTGTCTTCAGTAAGGGGGGGGGGAAGAAAAAAAGAAAAAAAAGAGGGGGGAAAAAAAACCCAAAAACCCACCAAGGCATTTTAGGGCTTTTAGGAGATGTAAGACCAAGCTTTCTTTCATTGAACTGGCCGTCATCAGATGCACCATGTAGATGAAGGCTTGGCATTTCACTGGTCAAATTTATGCTTTTGGAGGAGTGATTAACTTGCATTTCCCACTGAACAAAAGTGTAAGTTCCTGAATGACAAGGAACATTAGTATAATTTTTAAGTTTACGGGTCCTTTCTAATGGCTGGTGTCACTGAGGCTGTCTAAGGTAACACAGAGAACAAAGATTTAGGAGGACAACCCACTCTGTCAGATGTGCTTCACAATTTAATAGAAATTCTTGGATTCTTAATGTTATGGGTCAAAAAAACTGAAGAATTCTGAGCTGGGTTCATCTCTCCTAATTCTGGATGTTTACATGTGAGTTTGATATTTTGACTCCCTTTGTTGTCAATGGAGAGAGCTAGGTACTACTTGGATGTGAGTTATGTCTATCTTGGGTATTTACCTTTGGATGAGATATTTGCCCTCTAAGTACCTGTTTCCTTTTCATGTATTGCTCTCTAGCTCAGATGTGTTTAAGCGGAATGAAACACATCCTGAATCCTAATTCTTAGGAATACTGACAACTTAGAATTTTGTTCAAATATGGAGCTTCTCTGATATGAAAAATACATATCTTGGCATTGAGCTAATATCCAAAATTAGATTTCCTAAATGTTATGTTTATGTATGACTCAGTTTCCCATCTGTGAAATATTCACATAGAGCTTCCTCAGTTTAAAGACAGGCTGTAGATTTTTAGAAAATAGTAAGAGAAGCCCTTTAAGGTGATAAACTATTCTATATAGAGATATAAAATACTGTTGAAATCATGTTTCAACAAAATGGAATATATAAAGAATTGGACTACACCAAGCCTAAGAGAGGATTTTTTTTTGGAAAAAAAACCCAAACAAAACAAGAAACAAACAAAAAACCAACCAACCCAAAACTCCGTCCCCCCCCAAATAGAAGACCATAAACTGAACAAAACTACCATTCTCTGAATATCACTCATTCTCTGTATTATATGTGACAGAAGTTCTATAGATGTTAGAATAAAACAAACTTTACTATGGACAAGGGCTTAGAAATGAGATTGCATAAGCAAACTAAATGTGGCGATTTTGTCATATTTGTCCTTGAATTTGCTGTCCTAATGCTGTTTTTAATGAAGGACTGTATTTATTTTGCAGCTGGTTTAAATAATTGGCAAATACTTGTGAACACAATTTCAAAATTTAATTACTCATTAGAATTATGCATAATTATGTATTAATTTTTTTCATGAGCATATTAACAAACTTCTGAATTTGAAGGAATAATGGTACTCATACAAATATTCATTTTCTTGGGCAAACAACAGTATTCATCTGCCAAAAAAGAATGCTTGTTGTTTGCTATTCAATTAATTAATATTTGCTATACATTTGGCTCATTTTTTCTTATTAACAATAGGATGTCCCCCTAGCATACAAAAATACCTGCTGTAGTAACAGTTTTATGTTTATAAACTTTAAATAATAAATTACTTTCACACTCTAGTTATTACAGTTCCTAATCCTCTTAAAAGTATGAGTTGGGGAAATTTTGCTATCCCTGTTTTATAGAGTGGGCTTGATGGTTACACAGTTAAAGCTGAGTGTGGTCACAAGAAGGAGGTCAGAGGACAGCAGAGTCAGCAGCCGAAACTTGATTCGTTGAGCCTCTGACCAGGACTTTATCAGCAAGCAGGTCTTCCATCAGTTTTGATGCATCATGAAAATAATGTTCTTTGTAGTTTATAGGTATCTCCAAATATACAATCACAGCACATTGTCCATCAGTTCTTGAAGCTAGAACTTGCTTTTGGATGTCTATCCCCATGTTTATTCATTTAAGATCCTGGGCAGATATTTTCTGTGCACTTTCTGTTTAGATGTAAATTGTGTATGATAAAGGCCTTTTCCTCTTCCCTAGGCTTTCCTTGTCACCCATCTCTTAGATAGCTATTAACCTCTTGTCAGAGTTGGAAGATTAGTGAAGTATGTGCCACAGTGATCTATCAAGTCAGTGCAAAGGCAGGTTTAAATAACCTCAAGCGAGGTAAGTAGAGGTAGTTGAGTTTAAGATGAAGCAGTGGATGCTGCAGTTGAAATGGACGAGGAGTGTTCCCATAATCTGTTCTGCCAGCAGCACTATGGATCTGGCAGACAACAGTTTGATAACTTCTTCCATCTAGTTTTGCACGACATCAGTTTGTCCGTCCTTTAGCTGACTGGTGAATGCATACACGCACATGAACACTCATACACACAACTGTTCTGGACTCAGTTGCAATGACCTAAAACTCTGGTTTGTGCAGTGAAAAAGATGGGTTTCCATTAACAAAAAAATAAACATCAGAAATTTCTACTTCTAAGGTTTTCCTATGGAATAAACAGTTGGGGTATCATGAAGCATTTCTCAGATTTAAAGGGGATATTTGTAGTTTTCTGCCCAAGATGGAATTAATTCATCTAGAAACTAGGAGTGATTAATTAATATTTTTTTCTCAAAGGACTACAAGATGGAAAACAGCCAAAGACCTGTCAGTCACAGATCTGATATGTCATATTTTAATCATAAGTTCACCGAATATTGAAAATGATACACTTTTTCCTCTGTTTTTACTGCTTCTCACAGAAAGTAAATTCTTGCTTCCCTGATCGTTTGAAATCTTTCAATACCTCGCCTGAATTTATTCTCAGATGGTTCACACATATTCATTCCAGTGCCAGTGTTGCAGTGGGTTGAAATTTTCCTCCTTCATGTTGAAGGAGAACAATAGCATATCTTCTGGCTCTTCATTTTGTTTGGGTAAATACTTCAAGCTCTCTTACTCTTCTTTTGAAAAAAATTCACTTCTCAGCTTGTGCAAGGCTAGTATAAAAAAGGACTTGCTCGTTTTGCCTTAAGTTATGAAGCATGTCAATAATGCACATTTCTGCTTGCAGAAACTTCTGTAGATACTACATCAAGTTGAAGAGCATGCTATGAGGTGAATGTATTTGGGGTCAAAGAGAATATGGCAACTTAAGTCTATGAAATACTGCATCTTCATCTCTGAGTCTGGGAAAGATTACTGTGAGCAGCTTCTATAGAATAACGTTGATAGTAATCTCGCTGAGTCAATACAAATGCACTAGTTTAAAGAAGCTGAAGATCAATCTGATACATTTATTTTCCCATGTTTACCTGTACTTACCCTTGCACCTCTTGTATAATGTAAAAACATCCTGAGTACTGCTCATTGTAACAGAAAATAGAAGAAAAGCTATGGGTAAAATACATTTTGAACTATTTTTAAGTGGATTTAGGTAAACTGTGTTGTTGAATACGCTCACAGTATATTTTTAAACCCAAAATCTGACTTCGCTGAAGAACAACAACAAAAAATCCCCAAACCAAAATAAACAAAACTCCCACCCCCCAAAAGAAAAAGGGAAACCTTCTGTCACTTCCTATATTTTATTAACAGCATTTAAATATAAAAATCTAATATGCAGGAGATGTTCATATTATGACTAGAACTTCACACTGTACCTCTGTTACTTCTAGCTGAACTGCTTACTTTCTCTTATCTAGTGCTACTGAGTATTGGAATCCAAGTTCACAGAAGTATTTCAGTTTCCAGGATGAAGTGTCTTTTGGGGGTTTTTGGCTTCCCTCCCCTGTTAGGGTTTCTATGTTTGTTTGTTTTGTTTGTTTTCTGTGTTGATTTTTCCCTTTGTTAGTTTGGTTTTTCTTCAAAGTACACTTATTTAATTCTTGTGATTTGAAATCTTTTTTGAATGTTGTTATGCAGAGCAGCTCCAAGTCTCCCAGAGGTTACCACAGTATAACATGTTTGCTTAAACCAATTTTTCAACATGATTTTTATCTAAACTTTGATTCCTATATGTATCTGCTATTATAGTTATAGAAACCTGAGTAGGTATTTCTGAGCACTTAGATGTCTGCAGTCTCCCTAATGGGTCTTCTGCTTTTCCAAGCAACTTGTGTGCAGGTAGAGGACAATCCAAATTGTGGATCCTTCCTCTTACACCCACAAGCTTATAAACTCAAATTTAAAGACTGTTTTAAATTGTAGCCTTTTAAGTTTCTTTACCATTCTTAAGATGATTAATGTCTGAGATTGTAATGTATAATATTTGAATTATTCATTTTAATTAAGTGATTATAAGAACTAATTAAAAGATGTGCAACTGGTTACTGGTAATGTAGTCAGACTATTTGATGTTCAACCTTAGAGTCACGTTGACTTTAGAAATTGTATTATATAAAAAGAGGGGGTATAATTAATTCTGTGCAAGAATTTGGAAATCTACAATTTCTTAAAAAAAAAAATTGAGCAGTGTTTTCTATTTTTGGAAAAGTATGGATTCTCTTTTATGTAAAGATCACTGCAGTAATAGAAAATGTTACCTAAAAAAGCTATATAATAAATTCTTATTAATTTCTTTTTCAAATGTTGTAAAGTGGGATTTATCTCCTTCCCCTCCCATGTCATCATCCTTCCCAGGGTATTTTGGGAAGATGCATAGAATCATAATAAATAAATCAGCTTTTTGAAGATAAGCATTGAGAGCAATCCTCTGGATCGCTGAATCCAGGAAGTGAGTTTTTGCTGTTACAGCCAATCCGATTACAAAAGTCATCAAGTTTAATCTCAGCAATAGGTAGATTGTTGCCTTCGTTATTATTACTCAGGAGATTGCTTCAGATTCTCACTATTCTTACAATTTGAAACCCTCAAATTTTCAATCTAAATGTATTAATTGCCAGTTCATGCTAACTTTCTTTGAAAAGCTCTTTATTTGATCTCAAATTGTGACTTAATGACTAATTTTGAGAGCTATAATGGGAATCTATTATCAACTGCTCAGAGACATGCTCTCAATGCATTGCCTAATTTCGACTATGTGATATATAGTATCACTGTTTCTATTCTCTGTCTGGTTGAGGTTGTTGAAAGGAAAAGAAACAAAAGAAATATTTAAAGAATGAGGTTTTAGATATTTTGGATTAAAACTTGACTGGTGATTTCATCAGGCTAGATATATGCTAGGGACTGTAAGAGCTGAACTTAATAACTGAAGGTGACCTAAGATGCACATTTATATATGGTGAAGATATCACACTAGAGGGAAACAGATTGTGAAGAAGAAAAATGAGATGTTATCTAGAAAACTGGCCATCCTGTGTCTTAATTTGGTTGAAAATTTTCCACTGAGTCTATTTTTCAGACAAAGTTTGGATTTTTGACTATGTAATTTTTTTTTCTGAGGTGTCCTGTGCTTCCTGGAACTCCTATATAGTTATCTTTCCTTTGAATTTAAATTCTACTATTGTCAGATGGAAGTTGAGTTATTCTCAAGTGGATGTGGAATATCAATTTCTCAAACTAAAAGCCTTTCCAAATACAGGAAGGCTTTAAGGCAGTGTTGAACATATCTGTGTTACACACCCAGGCTGAAAATTATCAAAGAACACTGACCAGGAAGGGTCCTGTCTATTGTTAATACAAGAGTATTAGATCTTGGGGATATTTATGTAAAGATGAATTTAAAAGCCTTTGACATCAAGCATGGTGCTCACCTCCATTATTTTTTTCAAAGACCAGATGTGCTCCCAGTAGAATATCTTGGAGTCTATAGAATTGTCTTGTCATCCATATCTTTCATTTGGTTTTGGTTCCCCCAAATGTTGAATGAACTAGGTTGGAAATATTTGCTAAGCAGTGAAGAACTCTAACCCACACTTTCATGGTATCAGCAAATGCATTCTCGGACAGTGTGGCAAGGTGCTGCCCTCCAAAAGATAAGCCATGTACTAAAGGCCTGGCCCAGAACATCATCTGCTGGATGGACTGACAGTGTCAAAATGCCAAGCATATTTGGAGAGGAAAGAAACTATAATTTAATATCAGTTGCATACTCCTTATTCAGAAAAAAGGATGGCAGAAGAGAAGAAATAGGTTTTTAGCTTTAGGCAATTCTGAGTAGAAGAGCTAAGAGATGAATAGGTGTGGCTGATCTTTTTATTAAGAGGATTTCATAAACAGCTTTAGCAGTGCCAAAGAACATTGTGTTGAACTGTGAAGATCAAAAAACCCCAAACAGACAGACCCAAAAATGCATGCTGCTTTTTTATATTGTTGGGTAAAAGTTACAATGATCCCCAAATTGCAAAATCAATACACTTCTCACCCTGGAGAGGGTGGGGGATGTTTTGTTTCTATGCTTCTGCTGCACAGTAACAAGAATAGTGGGTGGTTTTGTTTGCTTCAGCAGTAGTAAATAGATTTGAAGTAGCAACATTCTCTCTAGAAGTACTGTAACAAATGAAAAAGTCCAGAAGTCTTTATATTAAAAAGGAAGGGTAAATTTTCATGTACCCAAAAGTCTTTAAACTGTCTTTGTTACTTAAGTTTCTCATATCCACTGATTCTCTCTGTATCAGGAACTGTTGCATTGCCACTCATTTAAAGTATAAGTGTAAGCAATTGATCTCCAATAAGGTACAGTTTTATAATGAATGTTTTCATTGACTCGAAGACAGTTATAGCATAGGATTTTCATTTCTAATGTACATATAGTAATTATCCGTGTTCTGCTGATGGTTATTTATTGTTTAATTAAAACACATGCAGTGGGGAAAAAAAGCCCATTAGGATAAAACTATGTCAAAACCAAAAAGTTCCAATAAAGTTTGAGTATGGAATTGCCTACTGCTGGCTTCTGTATATTTATTGCCAAGCTCTGGTAGCAAGCTTTGGAGAAAGGGAATATTATGTTACTCTAAAGTAATCACATGCTTCTATAAAATTAGAAAAGAACTTGAATTATTTATCCAGCAAGCCTAACCAGAACCAAGTACATTCTTGGACTAGTATGCTGTGACATTAGGTATCACACCCTCATTAAGGAGCAGTTTCCTTTCCAACCTTGATTCAGTATGAGTGGGGAAGAACTGATTAAAAAGGAAAGGTTCTGCCAGTTAGAAATGAAAATAAATTTTTCAGGAGAGGTATCTGTTCATACATATGCCTAAGAAATTAACCCATCTTTGTAGAGAAAACTGCAGATGTTTTTTATTCAAAGGTGCACTGCTAGTTTTGAAGCTTAAATTAACCAATCTGAGAAATTTTTAGTCGTCTGTTGTGGTTGTAAATGCTTGCCCTGATGCACCGGGGGAGGATAATCATCTATTTAAATTTGGGGGAACACCATGACTCTGAGATGTGGGAATTTGCATAGTTAACCTCAGAATATGAGGAAGAGTTAAACATGGAAATTCTCATGTACTGGGATATGTCAGTGAAAACAGTATTTTTTAATAAATAATTGTAGTTTCAGTTAAAGGTGGATCAGTTAAATTTCAGTGTGTGACTCTCTTCATGGCTTCTGCATATGGGGTTTTTTTTTGGGTGCCTTTTTATCATAACCAATCCATTCTCATTGTGTATCCTTAGAAGATCCAGAAATTTCTCAAAAGCAACATCTTTTTACTTAACAACTCTGGACCCAGCTGTGCTCCAAGTCAGTGATTTTTACATTCCCCTTGCATTATCCCTTTTCACAAAAGCATATGTATGGCAAATGGATTTTTTTATGTCTGTAGTAATCCCTGGATGAAGGTTTCTGGATAAGTTAGAACAGCTCAATCACATCTCTGAATAGTGCTTAACTGTGATGGAACCAGGGGGGATGCTCTGCAGCCAAGAATTATTGGAGAGCAGTGTGCTCTGATTAGGCCTTGTTTGTCCCTTGGCAAAGCTTGTATGTTGGTGTTACGTATGTGTATGGCCTTTCTGTCAGCTGGTGCTGGGCTTTCCATGCCAGAAATATTTCTGTTAGGTATCCAGGTCTTCCTGCTGTTGGAGTGGCACAAAGGGAGTAGATTGTGACAGGGTAATTTTCTGTTAGCTTTAGATAACTATTATAAAATGTTATGAGACTTCATTCTGGATGCTTCTTTTTTTTTTTTTTTTTTTTTAAAGACTGTTCTGTCTATAAATGTGATGACATGTCCAGAACATAGGTGAAATTTATTTCATCTGAGCAGAGTTGCCTAATTTGGGAGTGTGGGTGTTCCTCTCGGATCAGGTTTTCTGGGGACTGCGCAAGGCAAGGCTGTCCTCTTCAGTAGCATGGGTGCTTAGGGTCTTCTGAAAGTTTTATGCAAAAAATCTCCAATTAGTGAAGGAAGCATGTTCTCTGGAAGTGCAGTTGACTTTTGCTGACCTTCTGTGTCAAATTATAGTTGGGGACTTGTGACCTTTATTAAAATTTTAAAGGATGTGTCAAAGTATTGTAGCTGTTAAGTTATACTGAATTGGGTATGGTGATGCAGATGCTTTGTAGAGTCTTTAAAATAGATATCCTATAGCATAACTGTCTGCAGTCATGAGACGCTGAACTCAATGAGCTTTTCTGATCCCTTGTACTTATCTACTATTACTTTTATATTGAGTAGAGAGAGAAACAGGCACATTCAAGCATTCAGATACTGAATTACATTCTGGAGTTTTCTCCACTGACTGTATGGGGAGTGAGGAACTTAAAAGTGTGTGTTAAAGCCAGATGGCCCTGGGTGCCCAATTTTTTTTTTTTTTTTTTTTTTTCCCCTAAGTATTGGCCATTTGGTTCAAATAAAGCTAGTGACATCTTGGCTTCTGGGTTTCAAACATCTTAAATCTGAACAACAATCTGAGGCCTTGCACACATAACATTAGCCTCTTAAATCTACCTCTTGCTGTTCCCTGAGACTGTGATGGTGGTTTGCCTTAGTTATCTGTTTATGATGTAACTAAAACTGTTACTGAGAAGAATCATTTCTCTCCCTCTGAAGTATCATAGTAATATTTTTTCATAACCCCACTTTGTTCCTTTGGATAAAATGCATTTACTGTGGGATTTTGCCAGATTTCATTGAAAATCCTAGGGGATTTAAAGTAATTGCTGCATGCTACTAGTGTACTGTTCATAATGCAGCATCTTAAAGCAGGTACCACAAGTTCAAAAGTGTACAGTGACCATTCTCTCAACTAAAACCACTTTTTTTTTTCTAATTCAGAAAGCTGGATTGCCATGTTCTTACAGAATTAAGAAGTTGCTGTTTGGAAGAGAACTTACAGGAGAATGAAGGCATCTGTTCAATTTCCATTTTACTTCCCCACACTAGGTAATGCTGAAAACAAAGATGTAATTTTCCCCCCTTTTTATTGTCATCGGACAGGAAAAAAAAGCACATTACTTCATTTCATCATTTTTTCTCTGTAATCAAGAGACAAACAGTGTATAAATTAAGAGCTTGCACACTGCCATTCTGATTCACAAAACTCTACAAAGCTGCTATTTTGTTGAGTAGCTCTTTTAAAATGAGGAGTCATGAGACTTCCCCTCTCACACACACGGCTTAGGAAACAAGGTCTCCTGGTACATAACTACTAGTGAAAGTAATGATTGTCTTGCAGTGTTTTGCATTTCAGTGACACTTTTGTACAAGTGCCCAGGCAACTGAATTATAGAATATTTGATATCTGTTTAGAATCATAAAACAATAGGAAGACTTGAATTGGACCTTTCAACATCATCTAATCCACTGTCCCATGGACAGGGACATGTTTCACTTGCTCAGGTTACTCAAAGTCCTGAACAACCTGACCTTGAACACATCCCATGATGTGACATTCCAAGCTTCTCTAGGCAACCAGTTCCAGTGTCTTATGCCCTTATAATATAAAACTTCTTTCTTGTGTCCAGTCTATAACTATCCACTTCCAGTTAAAAACTTTTGCCCTTTGTCCTCTCATTACACAGGCCATGGTAAAATTATCCTTATGTCTTTCTAATAAACCCCCATTGCGTATAGAAAAGCCTGCAATAAGATCTCCCTGCCTACTTCTTCAGGCTTAACAACCTTTCTTCATAGGAGATGTGTTCTGGTTTAATACCTTTTATTTTTGTGATTTTTTTTTTTTTTTTTTAAGCAAGACAAATATTCTGGACTATCACATGCCTCCTGATACTATGACAAATGCCACCTACCCACCTGTATTTCCAACAAGACTCCCTTGCTCATATAACCAACCATTAAACTTCCTTTGACTGAATCCCTTAGTGACATAGATCACTCAGAAGACCAAATTTCTACAAGAACTGTGAAACACAAAATTTTACAGGGTACTTTTTTGTCTGTATTTCACCTTTTATGCTAAAATGGACCAAAAGCACATTTCTCCAGGAGTTCTCCCTCAATCAATGGTCTCTGCAGTCCTGGACTTCAGATAGATTGAAAAGTGTTAGGAGTTTGGGTTTTTATTTTTCAAGATTTGATAGGGAAGGCTGGAATTCAAGAGGAAGTCTCAGCTTACATTTTCTTTTGCAGAGTTTCTGCATGAAGGAAACAAACATACTAGGGAAAAAAAAAAATCCACAACCCTATCAGCATTGATATATAGAGTGGGAGCCTATGTGTACTGGGTTTGTTTCAAGGTCCAGCATGTTAGACTCCTCGTGTTCTTGAAATGCCACATGAACAGGTATCATTTTGAGAAATCTGCTTATTGCTGCAGAGGCTCTTTTACAAATGATTACAAGGATTTCCAATATTAATTTCTGATGTAGTGGTACTGCTGTATATGAACAGAAGTCTTTACTCTCCTATTTTGCATCCAGTTTCATTATTCTTTGCTCATGCAGAGGGACCTTGATTCACCTCATCAACTCAATTACAGAGTGATATTTTCTTTCCTACTTAGTTAAATCATTATTCAAGGTGGATAGCTTCTAAATGTATGCTAATTTATGTGTTGGGAAAGAAATTATTTACACCCAGATTAACAAGAAACTTGGACAGTGTTAGACTAAGCACAGCAATGTAAGGACCCAGACCTATAAATTTACCAAGCCCGACTAGGCAGTTCATATGCATATACAGTGAATAAGGAAAGTTGGATGCCATTGGCTGAGAGCACATGGGTGCTCACACCTGTCAAGAAGTAATGCTGAAGTAAGGGAAGTGTTTGAAATCCTACCTGTCTCCTTGCCTAGAACAGTCAAATTAATCTACTGGGTGATGTCACCCTACCACTCTCCCTCATTTTTGCAAAATTGTGGCAAATGGGAGAGGTGGCGGAGGACTGGAGGAAAGCCAGTGTCATTCCAGTCTTCAAAAAGGGCAGGAAGGAGATTCTAGAAAATTAGAGGCCAGTCAGCCTCACCTCCATCCCTGGAAAAACAATGGAGAGGCTCCTTCTGGAGGTCATATCTGGGCACATGGAAGAGAAGAAAGTTCTCAGAAGTAGTCAGTGTGGATTTACCAAGGGGAAGGCATGCTTGACTAATCTGATAGCCTTCTATGATGCTGTAACCGAATGGATAGATGCAAAGAAACCAGTGGATGTAGTCTATCTTGACCTTAGCAAGGCTTTTGACACAGTCTCCCATAACATCCTTGTGGAGAAACTCA